>VZTT01001305.1:0-37595 GCA_013400855.1 Buphagus erythrorhynchus
TTTTTTTTTTTTCCTCCCCACTTTTGGGGTGCTCAGGTAGTACAGAGTAGCACTATGCTCTCGGCAGAGGGCCAACAGGAAAACTGGAGTTTCCTGATGAGGGGAGCAGTCTGTGAGTTCAGGGCTGTGTCATCCACTGCCAGTGGAATAAACATGTTTATGGGCAAGCTGCTGCAGCCTCCCCCCCTTCTATTTATTTGTCACAGGAGCAGGAATATGTGCAACAAACCCATTACTCAATGTGCATATCTGTAACATAAAAATAGCTCTCCCTTTAGATCCACAAGTTTGGCTCAGTCCCATGTCAAAATTAGATGAAAATAGATTTTATAGTAAATTTTGCAGAGTAATATGACCTTTTTTCCCCCCCCTCATGTATTCAGGAATTCTCTCTGAAAGTAGCCAGTCCGTCATGGACATGACCATCCTTTAATGTAGCGGTGTTTGAGTTGTAGCCATGACTGGGTGGATATGATGTTACTGAATGTAAGCTCAGCCTGCAGGTGTTTAAAATCCTCAGTACATGCTAGTGCTGGTCATTAATCTTCAGTACAAGAGGTAACCAGTTGTGTAAATTGAACATCAGTAGTTTCTTAGGCGCAGTGAACTTCTCAAGGCCAGCAAACAAGCCACACTGGGACTTAGGAACATGAAGGAGGCAGGGGACATCAGGTGTTCTGGGGTTTTTTCCTGGCTTTGAGTAATTTTTTTACTGTTTTGTCCAGTGTTAAATGTTTTCTGGCATGGCTGTATGCAATTTCTCAGGAATGTCTTAGTGAATAAACCAAAGTGGATTCTGACTCCAGAATTTTGTTCGCAATTTAAAATGAAAATTTATTACTCTTAGAAAGGGTTTTCAGTAGCTCTTCTTCTTTCTCTTGCTTTCTTAGGAGTGGCCAAGATTTAAAACAATTGCCCAAAAGTCTGTTTCAGGTTAAGATTTCATAAGAGGCTAAATTTAGGCTCTGTGTTGGATATCTGACTAGTGGCAGGAGTTTTAAAGGTACAAAGCTTTGAGCTCCTCTTGACACTGAATTCTGGATGTAGGAACATGAACTGAAAAATCTTATTCTCACATTGTTATATTTATTTACTATATTCAGCCTCTTAGGATTACCCAAGAGTGTGGTCATATTGCCTCTCAATGTGCACCACTAGTGGTCTTAATAATTTAGAAATTGTCATTGGGGATTGTTCTCTGCTTGAGGATCTCTAAATTTATTGAAAAAAACTGGTTTTATGTAAAAGTCTAAATGCACGGCCAGATTTTTCAAAAGACAAACCATTCAAAATCTCCCCAAATTTCAGAGTGGATTTCTGAAATTCCTTCTGTAGGCTTAGATCTTGATTCAGGCAGGTTATATTTAATTCCTGGGGATGGGAATGACTTTTGGAGTGGCTGTGAGCCCCCTGGGGACTCTGGGAGCTCGCAGTGTTGTTTGCTGGTGTATTGCAGAGTGCATGGTTTTATTTTGGTAATGCAGTGCTGGGGATCTGTTACAAATAATCACATACTTGATGCTACTCCCTTCTAGGCTACAACAAAAAGAGAGACCTAGGGTGTTTTGCTGGTATCTGTTTCTGTGATGAGCTGAGGGATGTATGAACCTTTGTTGTTACTTTCTGCATCAGCAAAACAGGGCGCTTCAGAGTCTATTTTTAGATTTTCTTTTTCCCTTTTATTTTTTTTCCATTCTGTAGAAAGCTGAGGTATCATGTTGTTTTCCTGACAAGTGGCTAATGAAAGGAGTCTTTAAGAAACTCCAAAGATAGCAGCATGTCTTACGTAGTTTATACTGACAAATTTATTCCTTGTAACCAAATAATAGGGTTTGGGTGGGAGGAGGGGGATATTGGAGGTTTTTTTTGTTTTATTTTTGTTTGGTTTGGTTTTGTTTTTGTGTTTTGGTAAGGGGGTCACATGGAATTGCCAAGAAGCCTCATGTCCTTTATTAAGGGTGCATCAAAAATTAGTTCATAGTGATCTGATCAGAGCCAGGTACAAGCTGTGGTATCTGTTACAGATGGCTTTGAGCCATTCTTTTAAGTCATCTATTGACCAGTTGGACCCCAGCAATCAATTAACAATTTATGACAGCATGTGTAGTATCATTCATTATCTTCTATAACTCTTTGAAGAGTGTTTATTTCAAAAAGAAACAATTATATTTCTTACAGGATAATTCTAAAACGTAGACCTGCGATTTCCAGGGCTTAGTACCAAGCTGGGCTTCTGCTTTAAAATGGGATTTTGGGAGCGAAAGGAGACATTCCAAAATTGGTAATGGGAAGCATGTATTTCGGTTGCATTTTTAAGTGGCTACATGAGATATTGTTATTTAAAATGGGATTTGCAACAGTGTAAATGCTAATGGAATAATACAAGGTATTAGTCCCACCAAAACGTGTCCTGCTTGAAATTGTAACTAGCAAGTAATATTTGTCACTTAAAATTCATGTGTTGTTTCTAGGGCTTATCCAAGTGGCAAAACTGAAAACCAGAGGTTTTGTGAGGAAATTATTTTTCAGTTCAGGAACTGGAAAGTAAAAGGAAGGATAGTTTTGGTCCAAACTAAGCTGATTTACTACTCCCTGTTTTTTCACTATGATGAAGCAAGGATCTGTAGTTAGTGGGGGGTGTAATGCTTTTTTTCAGCCCAAAACAGAATGGTTGGCTGTTACAGCTTTCCTTAAGAAGCACAGGTCAGACCTAAGTGTATACTTAGAAAGCACTGACCATGACAGAGCCATGATATGGTTAAGTGTTTGTTACCCCTCAGGCAGGTCCTGCTTTGCATGGCACTATTAAATCTATACTGAGTCAGTGCTGGGATTTCAGGCATCCCAGGCCCTGTTTGAATTACATATTTAGGTATTTTATATCACTGTAGTAGTTGAAGCAGTGGTGTTGAGGGGTCCATCTCTGAAGTCCTGGCTGCTGGGGCATCCATCCCCTGTGATCCTTGGAGGACTGAGCTGTGTGCCCGTGTCCTGGCCAGCAATGCTGGGGGCTGAGCTCTGTGCAGGATTTGTGCCAGCCTGGCTTTCCTCTGCCTTTCATTTTCCACCTTTGGTGAATTCAGGACAAATGTGTGAATTGCTTTGCATTGACAAAAACTGCATCTTTAAGTAAGCTGCTTGCCTAGATTTACTCTCAATCACCAGTAATTGCTATACAAGCTGCTCCCACTCTCCCTTGCCAGTGTGCTTGGATCCTGATGTGGAAACCAGCATCAGCAGTGCAAGTTTGTTTGCTTTTTGCAGTTGCAACTCTTGGGCTCTGTGCTAGTCCAGCTAATTGAAATGAGGGGTGCTGGACCAGCTGTCTGGTCATGAGTAGCTCCTCAGTGCACCTTACATTCAACATTGGCTTCAACAGCTGTCAGATAACCAGTAGTGATTCCTTGAGGTTTTGTTTTTTGGTTTTTTTTTTTTCTTTTTTTCTCCCTCTTCTGTCCAGTACAATAGCAGTTCTGTATCCCACTGTATCTGTATCCAGTCTTGGGTCAAACTGCAATACTTGCATTCCTTTGAGTTCTGCTCACCTCTCTGGTCCATTCCTGTGTTGAATTCTCCAGTGATTTTTGGTCTGGTCTACTTCTTGCTTCACTCATCACTTCTGGCATTTCCCATAGGTGATGGTCCCCTACCCAGGATCCCTCTGTACCTCTGATTTTCCCCTTCCTTCCATCAAACTTTTTAATTTATGTGCCTTTACCTAATATTATTGTATATGTACTTTCATCTCTTCTTAGTTTGTCTGTATATTTAGCATGGTGAGTGCAAATTTGTTTTTTGGTTGTTTTTTTGATAGAAGACTTGGAATAACAAATATGAGAAAATAAACAGAACCCAGCAGCACGAGGATATTGTGTCTGCTAAGCTGAAAACAGTTCACAAACCCACATGTCACTGGTTGGGGGAAGAACATTTTACCTAAAGGCAAACGAACTGCCAGCAACAACATTTCTTACACCTTCTTTAGAGCATCTGACCCACATCACTTCCAGATGTATCCATTGATCTTTTCCCCTATGACTTCTCTTACAAACCTAATCCTTCCCATTTTAACAAGATATATAAAATCCTTATTGCATTCAGAGTGTGCAAGGAAAAAAACCCCAAACCCAACCACTTCATTTTCTGAGACCAGGGCTTTTTGTTCTTTTTTTGGTGGTGCCAAATCTGTTCATCCTCCCTGGATCTAGATAACAGCATCAGAAACACTGTGTAACACTTCTAGTGGGAATCCAGGGAAGACCTAAATCTGTAGTCTTCCAATTTAAAATAATGTTAAATAGTAGAACTGCAAAGAGAAGCGTTTGAAAACAGCCTGGTTTGGAGCACCTGCCATTTCCAAGTGCTAATTCAGATGATGGTTAGTGAGAGGCAGGGCAATGAAAGCACAGCAGATACCTGGCTGCTGAACAGCAGTGAGCATCCTGGTAAAGTCCTTGGTGGAATTACATCGTTAGTCATGGAATTTGTTGAAAAAGAGAGAAATCAAGCAGGGAAGAAGTTATAGTACAATAGGGCTGCTAATGAGAAGTTTGTTTTTTTTTTTTTTAATCCAAACTGTTTAAAAGGGCATTTGTAAAACACCTTTTCAAGGTTTTGCTGCTTGTAAAGTCAATTAGATTCACTTAATGACTCTGAAAATCTAAGTCTGGTGGAGTTTCAGAAGCTGTCAGTGTTCAGGGATAACATCAAGCTATGCCTCTGGGACAGTGATTTCTGTTTGGGAATAAGCCATCATCGGGTTTTACAGGGCTTTTTTTGAACCATCAGTAGTCTGAAAAACATCAAAGGATCTGCAAGGATTCTTGAGAAGTGGGAGCATTTTTCATGGATAACTCAAATAGCTAAAGAGGATTTCAGTGAAATTCTAAAAAAAAATCTTCACATAACCCCCCACATTCACTGAGACTGAACTCTTGGGACAGTTTGGCTTAAAGATTCATTTGCTTTAACTTAATCATGGGCTTAAATCCCTTGTCTCTTGCTGGGAGTTAAGCATATACTTAGGGGCAGTATAGATCCAAGTGCTTTTTGGATAGTTACAGGAGACCTGTGACATAAATGATGGTAAACCTTGGGTTTGCTGCATGTGCTATC
This sequence comes from Buphagus erythrorhynchus, assembly GCA_013400855.1. Taxonomy (NCBI): domain Eukaryota; kingdom Metazoa; phylum Chordata; class Aves; order Passeriformes; family Sturnidae; genus Buphagus; species Buphagus erythrorhynchus. The sequence continues at coordinate 5,116 of VZTT01001305.1, forward strand.
AGCTGCCTGCAAGATGAATTTATGGTATGTTAGAGAATACTGGTGCATTGCAAAAAGGAGTTGTAGTTGTGAACCTGCTCTCGAATATATTCATTCTGCCCTGTCCTGGCACTGTGTGTGGGGTTTAGTGTTCTCCTTGTGGATGGGACAATCCAACAGATCCTCAAAATACTGAAGTTCTACCCAGTCTGGTGTGGATTTGCATCTCTTCTGGCTCTGGTTGCTGTAGTGCTGTTCATATTTGTAAGCTGATCCCCTTGCTGCAGCTCCTTTGTGAATGGGTGCCTCAGTGTGAGGCTGCAGGCATGCAGGTGTCTGCTTTCACTAGCCCTGAGCAGCCTGCCCTTCATCTGCCACGTGTCTTCCTGATGGAGCACATGGCCCTGTTACCTGCTCGCTCCAGGAATTCATTTCACAGATGTCTTTCAAATCCCCTGCTCTTGTGACTGCTATTGAGGCTGGGGCTCACATGGGTGTGGGGTGTGAGGAGATGATAGATGGTTATCACAAGAGATCTGGATTAGGCTTTTGTAGGGACTTTCTTGGCGTGATTGTTCTGGGTGGTAGTCTGAATGCGTGGCAAAGGTGGGGCTTTTTTCTTCTTTAGTTTTAGAGATACAGAGATTAACACATGTAATTTTCATTTTCTGTTAATGCATCATGCACAACACATCCATTGTGGGTGCCCAGCCTGACAGATGTTTGTGTATTTATGGATGTGGAATTTCCTTGCACTGCCATGTTAAATAAATGTGCTAGTTTGAGTCTGGACTAGTGGAACTCAGTAGAATTGTACCCAAAGCACATTGGCTTTGATGTGCTGGGAGAGGGACGTAGAAAAACGTTGGCTTTCACAAGAGTGGACGTCCAGGTGTGTGCTTTTTCTGCACCACAGCAGGGCTCTGGCCTCATATGGGACATGGGGCATTGCCACTGGTTTGCTGAGAGTTAAAGGTTGAAGCAATGTGTGGTGATGAAGGCTCCAGCTGCTTGGGAGATCTTTCTGGGATCTGCACCCTGCTCTATTGAAATACATTCCTTCCTATGGCAGGGGATTGGGGCCAGATGATTTTTAAGGTCCCTTCCAACCCAAGTCATTGTAGGATTCTATGACTCATGGCAGAAGGAGTCCTGAGGCAGTGTTTGCCCTCCTTGCTGTGTAAGGCTCCAGCAGAGTGGGAGTGGGGGATCCCTTTACCTCGGCATACACGGGTGGGACACACTGGAGCAACCTCACCCCAGGGCTTTGTTTGGCTGAGTTAGGGATAAATACAGCAGCCCTCAGGGATTACATATTCACAGTGAAGCTGGAGAAGTAAGAGGGCTGCAGGCCAGGAAGGTGCTCATTTACAGTGGGAGCTGTGGTGGGATGGCCATGGGGAGGTGGTACCTGGAGGATGCTGGGTTGCCTTGACAGGCTTCTCCTGCTGGAAGACCTGTGTTTATTTTCAAGGAGAGCACTCATTGCAGTTGTGTCCCCGGCAGTCCTGGCTGTCCCAGTTGCCTCAGAAGGGCTGAGTACCCTCAGACACCATCTCAGGAGGGCTCAGCATCTCCCAAAACCAGGCTTTACAAACACAGTGGGATGAGAAAGCAGTTCCCTGTCTGCTGATTCTGGCTGGTCATGGAAGTCACCACCCCCCTGGTTGAGGGTTGGGTTGAAGATGTGGGGAGGTGCAGATACCAGGAGGTGCCTGCAGCTATCAGTAGGTTAGATCCAGCCCCAGCAGGACTGGGGAACACCTTAGGGTGTGGTGGGGAAAGGGCCTCCTTCCCTGCTCTTCCCAAATGGGATGGGCTGATTGGTGTCATAGGGAGAAGGCCATTGCTCTAGGAAGTCCTCCAGTGCTAGAAGTGTGATGGTGCTAAAAGCACATCAAGAATACTCAGAATGTTTGCTTCCAAAGAGGTTTGCTAGTTATCTATTCATTTATTTGTACGGGTTAGGAGTTGGATTTGCTACTAACTGTAGCATTAGTTCTGTTGCTGTAGCCCTGGATGTCAGAAGTACATCAGACCCTGTTCCAAGGGAAAGGCCTTGTCTCTTGGCATGCTGCAGATAGAAATTGCTTTTTTTCCATCACCTTCCATGATAGGATGAGCACCTCTGCAGAGACAACATGCTGCCTTGATAGGAGCAGGGCAGAAGGTCTGGGGTTGGTTATCCCAAGCCTGGTTCTCCTTACCAGTTTGATTATCTTTCCCAATTTCCCTGTCATTTAGTCACATACTCCTTCCCTAGAGGTTTGAGGAATAGGTTTGCCCAGATGTTTGGGAGGATCAAGCAGGTACCTCAGACAGGGTTGGTCCAGTAAGAAATGCCCAGATGAGTGACCTTGGTGAGCAGCTGGGGAAGACAGAGGTTGTGAGCCACCCTCACTCCTCACCTCTTGATTTCTTCCCCAATCCATTGTAGTGGATTTTAGGGGCTCATCTTGGTGTAGCAGCTGGTGATAGGGTGGGTTTGTCCCAGCTGATGGTAACTGCTGTCCTTATTGGATGCCTGTGCTCTGGGAAGGTTTTGTGTACAGCACCATTTGAAGGTGTTGTGCTAGAAATAGGAAATATTTATTGCTTGCAATAGACTTAAGGAGATCAAGCCATCTACCACCTGACTTCAGCCCATAGTTTTTACCAAATCTGTGCACTGAACCTTCTCTTTTTTGATGTCTTCCTAAATATCGAGTAATGAATTCTTCACTGTGGTTTCAGAGAGAATATAACTCCTTGTGATTGCTGTTTGACTCCTATAGGTTATGAAAAGCTAGAGGTCAGGAGGTTTGATTCATTGTATTAGCAACAAGATAGGATTCTTGTGAAACCACTGTCATATGCAGAAGGAAAGGCTTTGGGTGCAGCAGAGCCATATTTATTGTTGGAGTTAGGAGAGTATCCTGGTAGCTTCTTTGCTGTGCAGGATTTGGTGAAGTGCAAGTCCCTGCCTGTCAGTTCCCAGTTTTCCCAGTAAGGAAAGCAGAGGAGTTACCCTAGGATCTGAGACTTTTCTGGTCAGTGTTTCTGCACCACAAATATTGTCTTGTCATTGTCACTCCTCGTGGTAGAAAAGTCCTCATTTAGAGGCTCATGAGGGCAGCAAGAATGTGACAAGGGAGCTAATATCATGCTCAGAAGCACTGAAACATCATGTGCAGCATGTTTTGGTTGAATATATGCACCTTTACTTGACTTGGTCTATTGTGGTTTCTTTTGCTGGGTGGTTTTTTAGTTTGGTTTTTGTCTGTCACTTTTAAAATATGCAAATATTCTTAGTTGCTCCCTTTTTTACCTTTTAGGGGAGGCACCTCTCAGCCTTGTTTTTGACTCTCATTTAAAGAGTTTGCATGCACAGATGAGTTATTCTGTCTTGATGCATCATTATTCCATATCCTAAGTTTGATCTTATATCTTGGCTGCAATTCATTTTACCTACATTGCTTCTGACTGAAAGCAGTTGTTGGCAGTGATCTCTGTAGGCTTTAGCTGTGGTCTTTTGCAGAAGGGGTGCTCTCCTGAAGAGTGACTCATCTCAAAGGTTGTTGACCTCACAGCAGCGTAAAACCCCCTCGAAGTCTTTGTAGAGCTCAAAATTACATTTATTATTTAACCTTAAGTAAATGAACCTTAGTTTCTCCCTTTGCTGTGAAGGATTTGGTGCAATACCTATGTAGATGCAGACACTTCTGTTGAATAAAGGGAGTCTTGGCTAAATTTAGACCAGACAAGTAGTGATGGATGGTGAAAATCAGATTGATTCTGTCCATTTTCCCTGTTTGATTTATGGCTTGGCCAACTGCTAAGCTAAAGAAAGCTATTCAATGGTTATTGCTTAGTCCCTTTTTACTGAAAAAATAAAGCATATAAAATAAAAGTCAGCCACCAAGTAATGAATTCTAGAAGATCCAATAATTGTAGATTTACCAGTTTATTCGATGTTTGGAAGTGAAAATTGCTGCAAGGCAAGTTCAGTACCTTTTGAAAGCAATAAAGCCATGTAGTGAAAGATTGATGAAGAGGAGGGAGACCAAACCTTAACAGTGTCCTTTTAAGGAGCTGGCTCAAAACACAATCAGCAGCACATTTGATCTTGTAAACTAATTTCACTAACAAGGAGCTAATTGTCACGGCAGTCTTTTGGAGCTGGCATGACCCAGGCTAGCAAAGCGGGCAGAAGAGCTTGATTTTTTTTCTTAAAACTTCTAACTAAAAGCCAGTCTAATGTAGGCTTACTTAAGGCCTGACTCTGCAGTTGATCGGCTTAGTGTGTATTTTGCATGCATAAGGAGCATCTACCCTGAAAAGTTTAAATACTTTTTTCTGGTTTTGTCCATTCGTGCAGACCAGACCGTTCTGCTGAGCCAGCTCCATTGCACTGGGACTCATCATCCAGTCAGCCCTGAGGACAATGCCCAGCCAAAATCACATATCCCAGTCTTTATCCACTCCTTTAAGCTGTTTAATTCTTTGCTTATCGATAACAATTGCTCATATGCCAAAACCACAGACGCTGCCTCATTTCTCAATCTGTGCTTTTCCCCTGATGACCCAGCAGCAGGTAGACCCTGGTTGCTACATCTGTGGTTTTGTTTCTCCTTTCTCTGTGTCGTGTCCTTCTTTTCAGCAGCAGAGAGCAGAGCGTTGGGCCAGGCTAAATCTGTCCAGATAACCAGGCTATTTCTAATCCCCACAACTGCTTCTGCAGCTTTTTCTTGAACAGTTGTTATACATTGGCTTTATTACAGTCTTTGCTTTTCAAGGTGCAGCATGGCCAGCAAAAAGAGCCTGATAGAAGATTTTGAAGTCCTGCTGTTACACTTCTTAATATAGCACCCTCTGAAATGTGCTGGAAGGGCTGTCTTTATCCCATCTGCGGCATCGCCTGCATTTCTAGCTGTCTCATCAAAAGCCTGCTCCAGTGCTGTGCTGAGCACTTCCTGGGGCTGTGCTGAGCACCCCCTCGGGTGCTGTCACACGTGGTGACACTTTGAGCCCCAGGGGACTTAAACCTGCTTGTAAAATCAACCAGTGAAGTGCTGGCATGGGGCACGGCCACGAACAGCTTGCATTGATCCAGGCGTCCAGGCTGGGTCCTCACAAAGCTTTGCTGGGAGCAAGAAGCATGGCAGGAGCTGTCCTAGGGTGTTTCACAGGAACAGGATGAGGTTTAAAGCAAAGGTTTTAAGAAGATCAGAAATACCTGCTGGGTTATGTCCCCAGCAGTGACAGCAGGAGATGCTCTTTAGGACCAAACCCGGCCACTTCCTTAAGTCCGTTTGCTGCAGAATGTGTTCTTCTTTTTTCCTGTCAAAATATGAGAGTGAAAATAAACTATAGCTAGCCATCAGCATTTTAGGTGTTTTCTGGGGGCTTTGACACCCCAGAATGGAATACCTGTGTTGAAGTAACTGGGTGCTTTTGAGTCTGGACCAGCTCCATCAGAAAGCATGGAGCAGGCACTGATGAAAGTTTTTGTACTGTTACTCTAAATTGCAAACCTCACCACCCTTTCCACCCCCAGGTGCAGGCAAAGCAGGTTTATCAGCACTGGCATGGTACAGCATATACCACTGAATACAAATGTGGTTTGGGGTTTGCACTGATGCTTAGGGCAGCAGTTGCCTGCAGTCCAAAACCCCATCACTCTGTCTCTCATTTCATGTTCAGGTTTATCAGCTCAGAGGCCACCTCTGAACTCCTGTCTCCTGGGGCAGTTTGAGACCCACTGCTGTGATTGATTGGGGTCACAGTGTTGCTGGTGGCAAATGTCCATGGATCTGCCCTGTGGCTGTGCTGCAGACTGAATGCTGGATGTCACTGTCACTCCACTGATTCCCTGCTGCTTCCAACTCCGGAGGCTTTGGCTGAGCTTTGGGGTTGTTGCAAGTACCTTCAGCCCTTGGTAACAACACAGCAAGGATGGAAAAGGAGGTAGATGGAGAAGTAGATGAACTGGTTGCTCAGAACCAGTCCATCTCTTTTCATGCTTTGTAGGTGATTTAATTGCCTGCTGCTCAGATGCTCCATGAATCAAGGGATGTCACCCACCCTTGGCATATAGATGCACTGCCCTGTGCTCTTCCAGCTGGGAGTTATTTACAACAGGGCAATGTGTCCTGCAGTGGTAGATTATGTGAGGTTATTTATGGGGAGGAAGGTGTCCCACAGCATTTCTCATTTCATGCATGAATAATTCCTGTGCCCCTGGCATATTTTGTTCCCCCACACTTGGGCCTTCTCTGGTGCAGAGGGATGCTCATGGATGTCAGGAGTGTTGGAGTCAGGATCTCTTGCATCTCACCCAGTTTCCATAGCCATAAACTACACTAAAATGCCATTATTTTGTAGGACCCCTTCAGGAATGCCTTTTAACTGAAGTGTAAAGTTACTAGCAGAACTTGTGGGAGCTGTCATGCAGCCCTGCTTGAAGCCAAGGGAAACTAGAAAGGTGGAAAGTAAAGTCAACACATGGGAAAGATGGAGGTAAGGAGGGATAATAGGATAATGGCATGCCTCATAAACACAGACATAAATCCCTCCCCATCCTGGCTAGCTGAGCAGTTGTAGTCAGTGACAGGGACAGCTGCTGCCTGTCCTTGGTTGGTCCCTGCACCCTGCCTGTGTCTGGCTGGGTGGCAGCCAGTGTGCCATGTCTGTGCCCCAAACTCCTCCTGCCAGCAGCATTCACATCCCAGCAGACAAGCTGTCCCCAGGAGAGCCTCCTTGCTCCCTTGATGCTGATGTAACTTGGCTGCTCTGCCCTATGTTTCACCAGGGATGGAGAGGAAGGAGGAGGGAGTGTTGTCTCAAGTGCTGGGTAGTTCTTCTTCTCCTTCAAGACCCAGACAGGATAAAAGGGCAGGAATTTAAGCGACATCAGCAATACACAGCCACAGCACAGCCACCTTTGGGCTAGGAACTCTGTCCACTTGCTGCCATGTACAGCCTGTCTCTCTTAAAGTGATGGATGTAAATAGTGCTGGCAGGAGGAGAGCCCAGACACTGAACTTTGGAGCTTTTTACCAGGTTATTGGTGAATAGCTAAAAACGGCTCTGCACTGGGTCCTGATTCCCTCAGTACTGCCCTGCTTGGACCACCCCTGCTTAGCACAAAAAGCTGCTGCTCTGGCCAAAATCACACCAAAAGATGGCACAGGAGGCTGAACAAGTGACTGCAAGGGCAAATACTTGCAGCTCTGTGATGTGTCAGCATGTTATGCCTCCTCTGTGCTGGTGTTTCTGTGTGGTGGTGTCACACCAGGCTGTGCTGCAGCCAGGGGTCACAGGGAGGAGTCAGGGAGCATTTGGATCTCTGTGATGAGCAAGCCTGTCACTCTTGGCAAGCCTTTATGTAGGTATATTAAGAGCATGGAACACAGGCAGTTGCAGACTCTGTCCTATGGAAAGCGTAGCAGTGATTTTGAGCTTTTTGGTGTTTGGATGTTTTTTCTTCCCTTTTGCCCCTTCCTAGCAGGGTGGGGGAAAATGTAGAAGTGGGATGTTTGCCCTGTGCAGGGTGCTTTCCTGGCTCTGCAGAGAGGATGCAGAAGAGCTGGTGCTGTCCTGGAGGGTTCCCAGCAGTGGTGATGGAAACTGCCAGTCCCATTGTCTGGATGATGCTCCAGGGACATCACCTGTGACAGCTTTGAGCCAGCAGGGGAATTGCTCACATTTGTGTTGCTGTGACATGCCAAAGCAGAACTGAAAGTCACAGTCTCTGCTTGAAGGGATATTTTCTTAAGAAGTTGCATTTCTGTCTAGAAATTGTTCCACGCATAAGCCTCTAAGAATTAATGAGAGCTTGGCTGCACAGATAGCAGTGCCACCCCTGAAGAAAAAGAGAGAAGACTGGCATGCCTCTGGGCAAGATTTCCATACTTGTTCTGTGCTGAGCTTCCAAGGAAAACTCCTTCCCACAGGGATGCATCCCTGCAAAATTAGCACCAACAGCTGGTGGTGGCTGCAGGAGCTGCTCTGTCCTCTCCCCAGCCCTAAGGAAAACAGGGACAGGTTTTACCTGCCTCAGCCCTTACCCCTCAGTGTGTGGGTGCTGGCACTAAGGAGGACCCAAATGTGAGTTCAGGGAGTTTTGGGGCAGCAAAGCTTTGCTTGCTCTTGTGGGAGTACTAGAATATTCTAGAAAACAATGTGTTTGGAAAGTATGTGAAAGACAGAGCTTTGCTTTTTCAGAGCAATACAAGTCTGGGGCTTGGGGTAGTGGCCCCTGCATACTGAGGGCTTAGGAAAGCTGTTAGAACCTGCAGCAGTCAGTCATGTGGGACTCACGCTGCTGAGGAGGGCTGATGTCTCTGTCCCCCCTCCCTTCTAGCAGTACTCTGCTATTGCTTTTGGCTCCAGTCCTTCCACCCATCCACCCACCGGCCTTTTATTCATCAAAAGGTGTAGAAGAATTTGCAGCAAAAATAAATGAATTTATTTTCACCCACCATCCATCCTTGTCGGCTGCGTGGGGGAGAGCTGTGCAGCTCATGACAGTGGAGGAGGGTGGGAGAGGAGGCTTGCAGGCACAGCCAGAGGGCTGCATGGCATGGCATGTCCTCCTTGGCAGGAGTGGAGGAAATGTGGCCAGCCTGGTGCCACCACTGCGAGGATGTCCTTGGGATGTGGTGTCGGCAGCAGTGTGTGGACTCTGAGAGCAGCCCTGTGCTGTGGGAGATGGATTAGAAGAATACCCTCTTTGCTCTTCAAAAGCTGGGAACCATCCTTACATTTAGAGCAGAAAGACAGTGCCATCTTGTGTGCTTTCAGGCCCTGGAAAGCTGAGGAACCAAGTCTGACCTTGCTGTGAAGTGTGAACAAGCCAAAATCATGTTCCTTGCCATATGCACATCACAGCCATTTTGTGCCTTTTTCATAGGTGTGTGCATCACAAGGTGGTGGTGTTTTGTTTTTTTTTTGTTTTTTTTTTTTTATGGAATGGTTTGGGTTAGAAGAGGCCTTTAAAGACCATCTTGTTCCAACCTCTCTGCCATGGGCAGGGATGCCTTCCACCAGACCAGGTTGTTCAAAGCCCCATCTAACCTGGCCTTGAACACTTTCATGGGTGAGGCAGCCACAGCTTCTCTGGGCAGCCTGTCCCAGTGCCTCACCACCCTCACGGTAAAAAAAAAAAAAATTCTTCCTTTATTGTATCTTTTGTCTGTAAGTTCCTGATGTCAAGATTGTGTGGTGAGGCAGCAAGCTGAGGAAGTGGAGAGAGCTAAGGAACATGGTAGTGGGTTTTCCATGGCTGCTTCTCCTCACTTTTGCTTTTGGCAGCCCAGAAGGAGGCAGAGGAGAGTGCTTGGTGTTTGGCTGGGAACAGCTGGGGTCTCTGGAAAGTGCCTCCAGTGCTTCAGAGTGGTGTTCCCAGGCAGCGGTGGGTAAATGCAAGATGTCAATGAAGAACAGATCCTGGAGTGAGCTGGAAGGGTTTTGAATGACCATAGTGATGGGTTGGCAGAAGATGGAGGCAAGTGAGGGTGAGGGCAAAGACAGAGGTGCTGCCATGAGATGAGTATCTGGAAGGGCAGGGAGAGTTGTAGCTGTCAGGGTCTGTGTTTATCTTTGCAGCAGTGATTATTTTCAGATAGCATGTGAGAGAGTAAAACGTCAGCTCTTGCTAATAATAGTGCTGCAAACAAGGCTGCTGCTCATTACTGACAGCTGAGATGAAGTTAGTTTTGTTTCATCCTAGGTATGAAAAAGTGCAAAAACAAGCTGTGCTCTGAGTTGATATCCTCAGTCCAGAAAAGGTGAGGAGGAGACCTTGTCCCAGCCCTGGGGTGTGGCAGTGCAAGGTGGTTTTTCCAGGGTGCTTCCACCCTGCTCCAGAATTAAGTGCTGCTGGAAGAGTGGATATGGTGAGGAGCTGCAGCTGGCTGGCATTGTGGAAAACGTAGAATCACAGGGTAGGATAGTTTGGGTTGGAAAGGATCTTTAGAGGTCATGTAGTTGAGTCTGGGTGAAAAGCAATGTGAGGACTTTCAGTGTTCTTGCTGTGAAACTGGAGGGTTTTCCCAGAGGAGAGGAAGTCCCAGCCCAAGGTCAGCACCATGTGGTGTGATCCCAAGACAGCTTTCAGTGGCAAGTCCCCATCTGAATGGAAAACAGCTCCTGGAGGAGGGATTTGACAACCCCATGGGGAAAAGCTGTTCCTGGGCTTGTAACCACCTTTGGGACCTGGAGGTGTCTTTAGTAGACTGAAGGAACCGGCTGGTGGTGATCCTTGGAGCAGACACAGACATGAGGAGGACAGCAGAGTAGAAGTCTTGGGGACTGATGGCACTGGTGTAAAGGAGAGCTGAATACAACTCACATTGTTCGAGCAGATGTGTCCTGTCTGTGGCTAATTATAAGCGTTGTGTGCACAACACACACTGGGAGATGTGCCAGATACTATTTCTTTTCATGTTGAACTCAAAATAATTATAATTAAGCTTTAAAATTGTAAGTAGAAACTAACAAGGAGTGAAGGTTTGCTGTCATGCTGCTTGCAACCGGGTCCAGTCCCTGCTGGGATGGACAGGTGTGGGAGTATGGAGAGGGTGGTCAGAAGGGCTGAGAATGTGAAGGGTTTGGTGACTCTGCAGTAGCAGGTATGTCCAGATTTGGGTTTTAAATATTCAGAATACCTCAAAGTACCAGAAACGTGCCATTTTACAAATGTGGGAAGTGTTGCTGAGTGAGCTTTAGCAGCTTCTCAGGTTTGGTGGGCACAGAGAAGAGGTGCTTGCTAAGAAGAGAAAATAAGGAATAAAAGTGGGAAGCAGTCGTGGAAGCAATTGTGTAACCTTGGGTTGAGAGGAACCTAGGTTGTTCCTCTGGTTTGAGGGGAAATGAAGCAGACTTGCTGAAGAAGCAGCTCCAGGAGGAGTTGCTGTGGATGGGGCTGGATGAGGGGGATGTGATGGCTGTGCCACCACTTTGAAGGCTGCTTTATGGCACTTTTGGGGGCTGCCCCAGGCCTGGGGCCTCAGGGAAGCATCCCACCCCAAGCATGGGGAAATTCCTGAACCTCCTTTTCGAAACTACGCCACAGGAGTGGTAGCCATGCATGTAGGGTGGGGATCACTGTAGCCCTTATTTTTGGTGTGCTCGCTGGAGGTATGATGGATGGGCTGGGGAGTGAATTGGGCTCAGCCACCACGTGATGAGCACTTTAAAACCAGCAGTGAGCTCTCTGCCCAGCAATTTGTATGCAGAGGGAGGGTGGCTGCTTGATTTCAGTGCTTGTAGGTGTTCGTCTGGGGTCGTGTCTGAATAAATCACGTTCTGAGATCCAAGTGAGTGCCGGGGAACAAGCTGCACTGTCAACGCAGCAGCAGAGCAGAGACATCTTCATGCTCATGATAAATGGGTCAAGATGGGCCCTGGTGTTTTAAAAATTAGCTGTTGACCTAGATAGCAGCAGCATGATGACTTGCTCACAGTGGGAACAAGAGTGAGCGTCACTGGAGCTGCACATTCCTCTGAATGTGGGGATGTGCCCAGTGTGCTGAGGTGAACCTGGGCTGGTTCCCCACTCCTTGTTTATAGCCAGCTTTTCCTTGGAAGCTGAGCTGTGCCACAGGGAAGCAGGGAAGACCTTGGGCATCTCTTTCAGATGGTTTCATGGAGTCACAAGGTGCATTTTTCCTGCAGCAGCTGCAAAGGCACCTCCTACCACCCCATGCTTTGCTCTCCTCCAGTGACAAAGTTCACTGAGTTGTTGTATTCATGTTTCCCCTGGTTTTTCAGGAGGGGTGGTCCTTTTCCCTCCTGAGCACTCCCCTGGGCTGTGTAACTCTGGTTTTACAGAGATGTGCTGTGAATTTGGGTTGGAGCAGTTGGCAGGGTCGGTGCAGAAGATGGAGCTGCTGCCCAAGTCAAGTTTTCTTCTGCTTAGCAGCTGGGAAGAAGGCCATTGCCTGCACCAGGGGTTTCTCCTGTCATGGGGTCTTCTCTGGATGACAACATATTGCTCCAGAGCACAGAAAGTCAATGTTTTTCATCTGGGCAAGAGACCTCTCAGTGCCCATGACTGGCTGCTGTATTGAACAGTGGCTTTATTGAGTGATAATTAAGCAACTGGTCAGGCCTCACCTTGAGTACTGTGTCCAGTTCTGGGCCCCTCAACTTAGGAAGGATGCTGAGATGTTGGATCATGTCCAGAGAATGGCAACAAGGCTGGTGAAGAGTCTGGAGCACAAGTTTTGTGAGGAGCAGCTGAGGGAGCTGGGGCTGTTTAGGCTGGAGAAAAGGAGGCTCATGGGAGACCTTCTCACTTTCTACAACTCCCTGGCAGGAGATTGTAGCCCCTGTGCATTTTCCTTGGGTAAACAACATTTCCTTCACACTCAGGAAAAGGAGTGTTTGGTCCTTATATGTGGAGGTCATTGGTCCCCACGTGTGATGTGGTTTTGGACCCCAGGCCCTGCTCCCAGATGTGTGTTTGTCCACGGGCACTCGTCCATCGGGGTGGCCAGTGACTACATGTGCTGCTTTGTCTCCACAGGCTCCTGCTTCTGGGTTGCTGTCCTGGACGGCAATGTGGTGGGGATCGTGGCAGCGCGGGGCAATGAGGAAGACAACACGGTGGAGCTGCGGCGCATGTCCGTCGACTCCAACTACCGCGGCAAAGGGATCGCCAAGGCCCTGGGCCGCAAAGTGCTGGAGTTCGCCATGCTCAACAACTACTCCTCCGTCGTGCTGGGAACCACGGCCGTGAAGATGGCAGCCCACAAGCTCTACGAGTCCTTGGGCTTCAAGCACGTGGGTGTTGTCGAACATTATGCCCTGCCAGGGATGACACGCTCCTTACTGGAGAGAATGTTTTTCCAGGTCCGCTACCACCGCTACCGCCTGCAGCTGCGGGAAGAATAAAAACCCCTCCCACCAACCAAAACAAAACAAAAAAACAAAACAAAANNNAAAAAAAAAAACCAAAACAACAAAAAAAAAAATTTTCCCCCTTCCTTCCCCCTTCAAAAATAATAAATTACCCTTCTATTTCTCATCACCATTGATTTGCCAGTTTTGGGTTAGAGTTTTTTGTACCCTCACGTCACGTTTTGGTTGGCTCCGTTCAGCTCGATGGGCCGGCCGAGCAGCGCCCCTTCCTCGCATGCTGTAGGTGGTGGTGCTGGGAGTCCTGCAACCCGGCGGGGCGGAGCAGCGGCCTCTCCTTCCCAGGTACCTCTGTAAAGCACAGAAACTCACTGCAAAATAGTACAACTGCTCTGGTGTACATAGTCCTCTCCTTCTCCAGGTGTAAGATAACATAGTGATGCATTCATAATAGTGCAGAAATATTACTTGAATGCAGTTTTCAGTATTTCACACACCAGTACGTAGAATATGCATTCCTCTTACCATAATCTACTGGTTAATAGTTTTCAGAGAAAAGGTGGGGGGTGCACCCTGCCCCCCGCCCCAACCCGCTTGCTACAATGCATGAAGAGGAAAGCTCGTGCACGCACTCAAACACATCGCACTGCCACCACGGCACTGGTGTTGCACTTTTTTTTGGATGTGCCTCATTCTGCCAAATGTCTGAGAGACCCCGGGTGCATCCGGTAACCACGACTCCGCTCCACCTCCCCCTCCTTCCTAAGCCAGCACAGACTCGGACCGGCTGAACTGAGCCCCATTGTACCATAGTGTGAAGTTAAGATCAAACCTAAGTATCTCCTGCGCTGTTCCGTAGCCACGCGTAACCTGCAGTCCTGGGCCAGACTCCGCATGTGCGTTGGACTTTCTCTTTGCTGCCTTTTGGGGGTTTTTGTTTGTTTTCATCTTGTTTTTAAGGGTTATTTTTTTGTTGTTGTTGTTATTTTTAGTTTTGGCTTTTGCTGAATGGTGTCGTTGAGGCGTAATGGAGGCTGCAGTTCCTATGGCAACACATTTGCACATTAATGTGCGCACCAAATCTCACCACTTCAGAGAAGTAACATGTGACAGATAATAGCATTTTGGGGAGCACCAGGGTGGGGGGGAGCGTACTTATTATCTTAACCAGCTGCTTGTTTGATAAATGTAGATGGCCTCACTGCAGCCTTCCATCAAAGGTAATTAACTGCTTTAATGATGTCAGATTTGTGAATTGTACAATGCAAAAAGCAATGCAAAGCAGATTCGGCATGTGTCTGTACCCGGTATGTATGTACAGTGCCTGCCAACTAAAGAATAACCAAGACTACAGCTTCTTCTAGCCTGAGATATCAACTTTTATAACTTATTTAAACAAATAGCAACTTTGCATGAATTACATCTTGGGGAAAAAGAAGACTGGTAGGTTTTAATTTTTAAAGCGTGGTATCAGAAGTATGACAGAAAACCATTTCTGGCTGCACTTAATTTTGGGTTAAGAGGGGTTTGGCTCTGCTAATACATTTAAAAGAGGACCCCTTTAGTTACTGGGAAAAACAATTATTATTATTTTATGAAGTATTATGTGTGTGGTGAGGGGGGAAACCCCCCCACCTCATCGAAATGAAATTGGTGAAGGGGTAGAGCATGTGTTAACCACACTTGCACATGGAAGAGTTGGCAGGAGAGACACAGAGGGAAGGAGCCTTGGGGTGTGGGGAGAGGACAGGAGCCCTGGGGCAGGTCAGGGAGCAGACAGCACAGACCCTGGACATGGGGTGCTGTCTGTCCCACTCCTACCAGGAGCTGCCCTTTCCTCTCCAGCCAGAAGCTTTCCCAGCACTGAGACGTGGCCGGCGATGCTGATGGAGAGCAGAGGGGAGAGGGCTCAGCCCATCCCTGCAGGGCCATGCACTGATGCTGGGATGCAGGAGCCATTTGGCACAACCCCAGTTGCCCTTTCAGTGCTTGGCTTGGGCTTAGTTCAGCCTGTGAGGAGTCGGAGGGGCAGAGTCCCAGCGTGTGTCCCAGCAATAAGGGGGTAATGGGAATGGTGAAGGACACTGTAGCAAGAGACCATGAGTTTAATTAACAAAATTTCTGTATGGGGCGCTATATTTTTAAAAGTCTTTCTATACTGTACATTTCTCCTGGAACTGAAATAATGTACTGTTGGTAGGGGTTCTTGTATAGTGTACAGAAATCGGCAGAATATTTTCTTGCTGCATTCAGTGATTTATTAACCGAAGTAAAACAGACAAATATAAAGTGTTAGCAAAAGTTGAAAGAAAAAACACAGAAGTTTGTGCCTTTTTTAGTTTATTTTTCTGTTGCTATATAATCACTGCACTAAAACCTTTCCAGAGGGGTAAAAAAAACAAAAAGCAAAAACTAGTCTCTTAATAAGGGAGGAATATGTAAAGTCTAAACTGAGCATTAATTTTTTTTATCAGGCTATTTAATTAAACTAATGTTGCTGGTTTTATTTGATACCTGTGCCTTTGAAATAAAACTCCACATCCTGTCAGAAAATCCAAACCTGGAATAAATCCCACCAGATCCCACAGACACAGAAGTACCATCAGGTTTACCAGTATTTTCTTCTAAAACGTGTAAACTTTAGCTGATGATACTACAGTAGCTGATCGTAATACCTGTTGAGTTTCCTGAGGAGGAGGTGCTTTGGAAAGGTGTGGTTTTGGGGGTGCTGTCTGTATTCCTCCCCAGCACACGGAAATGCACTGATAAGGATTGAGTTGTTGCCACTTGGCCGGTAGCTGCCAAGAAAATTTATTCCCTTAATGCTTCTGCCAGTTGCTTTGTGACTGGGCTTTTTGGAAGAAATCCAGCTGGTTGCTCCCAGCTCTCCAGCCAGGACAGCTTGTTTCTGAAGGAAAGGGCTGGCTGCCAAATAGGCTGGGATCTGCTCTCCTTGGAAGATGGTGCAGGCTGCCAGAGCTGCATCCCTGGTATAAGCAGTGGGACAGGGGTGCACACCCTCCTGCCTTGTTGCTGTTCTCCCACCCAGAGCTGCCTAGGTTGGGCTTAAAAGCACCACATGATACTGTTGTTTTGTCTGCATTCATGGGAAGTTTCCCTAAATGCTCAGGCACGGCTCTGGGGTGAGGGGTGCTGGTTCTGGACCATGCCAGGCTCACCTGCTGCCAGAGAAGTGTGTGCACAGACCACAGTGTAGCTCACAGGGTGACACGTGGAGGTCAAACTGCCTTTGGCAGATCCAGCCCTCTGCTCTGCATCTTTCATGGTGCACTGGTTTAAACAAAGTGCTTGGAAAAGATCAGCACAGCCCTTTCTCTGGGTCTGTCTGAACATCATCTCCTGGCTCTCCCCATCCCAGTTCAGTGTCTGGATGGGTGAGGAGCAGCACAAGGTGATTGGGATTGGTCCCAAGCAGAAGAAGTGGTGATCTGGACCTATTGCCAGCCCTTGAGTCTTGATTCCAACAGACTCACATCAGTGTGAGATGAGAGGGGATTTTCCTGATTTATTTTGGGGGTTTCTCTTTCCAAGGACAACATTGGCAGGAGTGTGAAGAAGAGTGGAACATCTCTTGAGTTTGAGCCCAAGGCTGATAAATGTGGTGGTTAAGTAAGACCAGATTTAGGTGGAGGATGTATTAGAGGTGTGAAGGCACTTCTCAGAGTCACTCTTACTTTGCAGTGCAGGTGGGCTGTCACAGCCCCCTGCCCTCGTGCTGCCTGCAGAGATACAGTTTCTTCCCCTGGCTGCTCTTTCCTTAGAGTGGGGCTTTTTTTGCTAATCCCTGTACACTAGACACTGCTCAAGTGTCCTTTGCTTGGAGGGGCTTGAGACAGAGCCCTTGCTCCTTGAGGAAAGCACTAGGTGTCATGTCCAAAAGTTTATAAAAACAACAAAAAAAACAAGAAACAACAACAACCAAAAAAAAAAAAAAAAAAAAAAANCAAGAAGGGAAAATTTGCATTACTGTGGCTGAGGTCCACAGCCTTGGGGTTGCCCCAGCCCTCCAGCACAGCCTGGGCCATTCCCTGTGGAGTGAGTGGGAACTCCCTCCACACCCTGAGCAAACTGGCATCTCAAGCACATGTCATATTTGGCAATAAGCTCTCTGGGAAGCTTGGCCCCTGAACAGATCCAGGCTGATAATGCTAAGCAATCAAACCAACAAAGAAAGTGTTTCTAATCTAACTTGAAACCCTTAAATTTGTATTTGTTGTAAATTCATGCTGTGTTTTCCCTCTGTGAAGCAGACAGCATCTGCAAGATGCTTAGGAATGGCAACTGTGTCTCTGCTGGGAGATGCAGAAAAGTCCATTGCCATCAGTGGAAAGCTGTTCTTTTCCCTCCCCTCCTTCCCCATGTGGGATGCTGTCTCTGAGAAAGCCTTTACCTTTCTCCAGTAGTGATCCTGCTTCTTGGTCCTGTGCATAGGTACAGCCTGCAGGACTCATTTCAGAATTGCCTTTCAGCAAATGCAGGGGGCAAATGACCCTGGGGACATCTGTCCCCAGGGCTGGGACCTGGAGTCGTTTTACCCCTGCATTCCTCCCCATGGGAAATGAGGGTGATTCTTTAGGTCATGATGTCAGAATTTAATAGTCCCTGGGTAGGAGAGGCAGGACTAAGGGTCAGCAGTGGCTGTTGGGGTTGGGATGAGCCTGGTGAGGTCCTGGTGCTGCACACCTGCAGCAGGAGCAGAAAGTGTTTGGTGCCAGGGGTGTCTTGGGCCCTGTCCTTGCTGTGGCCAACTGGAAGAACAGAAAGTCCCATGGTCAGAATTCCCAAGGGAACCTTGGTTTTGCAGAACCTTGTCCCAGTCCTTGCTGCTGCTGTTGCTTATTGATCCACACCCATATATGATGCAGGTCTGCTGTGTTTTAATTTGCCAGATTTGCTGGCTGAGGTGCAAATGGATAGAAACTGACTGCAGGGACTTCCAAATTGCCAAACACACAAAGGCAGGAACCAGCTCTGGTTACCTCTGAATAACAATCTCATTTCTGGTGTGCTGGGGCCTGTGTTTCATTAGTGCTGGTGTGATGCTCTTGGTATGCACTCTACTTAAAGCTTAATAAAGGCATTTTAATTCAACACTAACTAGAGTCTTGCAGTGGAATATACTATTACCACATAAATAAAATGAAGTAATGCTAAGTGTTAAATAAGCTTTAAAATGCAAAAGGAAAATTTTCTTTTTTTTCTCCCTCAAAATAGATCCACGTAGAATCTTGAGGAAAAATTGGTGTGTTCTTGCATACCTCAGTCATAGAGACTATGTAACAGAGCTTATGCTTATCTCCCACCAAAACCTGAATGGTGCTCGGGAGTACCTTTCATAAAAAATAAATCAGGAGATTAATTTGAACAATAGAAAATTTAGTCAAAACACAGTATTGTTTAAAATAACAAGCTCCAAGTCAGCATTTGGAGTTTGATCATAGTTAAAATCGCTGTTCAGTGCTGTCTTTGTATTGCACAATGGTCACCTGCAGGAGAGAACATGCTTTTAACATCTAAATAGTAGAAGACAGACCTAGTGAGACCAAGAGCATAACAAATACATAATGCAACTGTAAATTTATTTACAAGTAACATGTTTGAATGCAGAAGCAGCTACTGCTATGTAAGTGTAATGAACTTACAGCTAATATTGTTTCCAATTTCTTTTCCTCCAAAGGTTAATCCTTTTGCCTTGTAATATGTATATTTGATTTTTTTCTTTAATGTAATTAGGTTTAACAAAGCATCAGTTGCTTTGTGAGTTGTACTTATGATTGTGCTGGGCCGTTAGCTTTAAGCAGTTTGTGTGCTTGTGTTATTTTATTAAAGCAAAAGTCTTCTTGAGACAAATGCAGTAAAGGAAAAAAAATAATATTTTTGGTAGTGCTAAGCAGATGTGTGGTATGCATTTGGAAAATGTCCAATGTCAGTTTAAAAAAAAAAAAAAACAACAAACAAACAGGCTAATTTGCTTTCCAGAACTGCTCATGTTTAAGGCAGTGGCTTACTCACTCACGCCTAAATAGAAACTTGGATTCCCTCAAACAGCCTCTTACTCTGCATCTCCTCACCGTTGTACAAGACCAATGTGAAATGAGTCTTGTGTTTTCTATGTTCAGCATAGTATGTACTGTACTTTGTAACGGGAAGTGGCTGCAAGTCCTCAAAGAAAAACGAACATATTCTAAAACAGCAATAATTACCACTGTAAAGAAAAGAGCACGTGGGGGAGAGCCCAGGGAGATAGTTAATGAAGGTGATGCTGTTAGGAGCACGCTGGCAGCAGTGTGTTCCTAAGGGGTGCTGTTGCACCTGGGGAGCAGGATTAAGTACTAGGGAAGGCCATCAGTCTCTGGAACTGGATGTCACCTTGGCAGAGAACCTGCCCGTGTGGGGTCCCTAGAGCTGAGTCATTGTGAGCCCTTATGCAGTGCAGGTTTTTCACCACAGTTAAGGGTGAGTTATTGCAAATACCATTCCTGGTGGGAGAGACAGACATAGGGAAGAGCTGTCAGAGTCACGCAGAGGAAGGTAAACACTTATTGCCACAGTCTTGTACCCCAGCATACTCTGCTACTGCACTTCTGGGGCTCAGCAATGGCAGAAAACAGAATCAATTACTCTAATTTTCTGTGGAGGGAGGCAGGAGTCAGCTCTGTTGGAAAGCTGTTTGCATACCATCAAGGTAGCAATGCAAACCGTTCCCCTGGCGTGGCAGGTGTTAAGATGTGTGCAAGTTATCCCTTGGTGTGCTTTAGGCTTTTGATCTCCAGATTCCAAAGCTGACCCCGATGCAGTGAGCTCAGTCTGTCCATCTGCAGAGCCCCGGGAGCCAGCCAGCTCTCGAGGGACAGCAGGGTGTCCTCAGGCAGGGGCAGGCCAGGTGCTCTGCACAAATGACTTGTAGGTACTTAAGTTCTGTTCCTGATGGCCGCTGTAACTGTGAAAATTAACCAGACCTGCTGTGATAAATTTGGTTATATAAGGTTTATTTGGTTAATTTTTTATAAGTGAAAACTGAAAAGATGAAAGAGAATTGTAATATGAAAGCAACTGCTGTAAATAATGTACGAATGAATAAAATCTAAAACTTATGTCAGTTTTTTCCTAAACTGTATTGCTGTCAAGTTACTGATGTGCAGATGGTGCCTGCATCTTTTCCAGCTCCCCAGCAGCAGCATGGGCAAACACCACTCATTCCTGCTTCTGTTGATAACAGGGATATCTTTTTGTGCCTCATTCTTGTCCTTAGATTGTATTTCCATGCTATTCCAGCTCTTACTGCCATGTTCAGAAGCTGCACACAGTAACTGGAGACAGCCCTGCCATGGAACCCGGCTGTCACTGGCAAACCTGCCTGGTTGAGCACTCACCCCAAATCCCCCCTGAGATCAGAGGTAGCCCTGAGGAATGTGCCACTGGAGCAGAGGACAAAACCACGCAGTGTGTGCATCTTGGAGCTTCCCCAAGCCACACAAGCCCCCTTTCCTTCCCTAAACCTGTGCATTGCCTTAAGTAAAAACCAGCATCAAAGGGCTGTTCCCACTGTTTGTTTGTGGAACCTGCACGAGGCTGTTTCTGACCATCTCTGGAGCACCTCTGTGAGCCTGGGAATCACTGACCTCTGTCTGGGGAGGGGAAACGGGGCTCCAGCCTCCAGTCACAATTAGATACACTTGAAATAAACTGATTGCTGATGAAACAGCCTCTGGGGATGTCTGTTCCTACAAACCAGTTTCTGGTGGCAGTTATAAATGCTGCAGGAGTGTCCTGCCAGACAGCAGCTGAGGGACATCTACCCAGCAACACCCCCCTGGCAGCCTGGCTCTGGATCCCCCAGGCAGCACCCCAGAGCCACTGTCTGCCCAGCAGTGTGGGCTGAGGCTTTGGGATGTGCAGGGATGTGCAGGGTTATCTAGCTGAGCAGCCAGGCAGCGATGTGGAGCACAAAGTTAATACCTTTGCCCCATGGATCTGGCCCCTGTCACTCCCCTGCCTATCCAGAGGTGCAGACCCTGATAGCAGAATCTCACTCAGAGGAGGTGAACACAAAACACTTTCTGGGACTGATAGCAGTGTGTTCTGGGATTCAGAGAGCAGCTGTGGGGAGAACAGCTGTGAAATCATGCATGTGCACAAGCTTCATTTTATATCAGAGCTAACCAATAAAACACCTCCACCCTTAAAACTGCTTTGGTGAAATTACAGAAAAGTGGCAACGAAAGCTGAGTTGGTTTTAGAAGCTGCTGCAGTGTGAGTGTGCTGTGTGCCTTAAAGTACCTCAATTAACTGCTAATTGGGCTCAAACTGTCCACTAATGGGCCACACATCCCTGTCCTGGCCTCTTTCATCCTTCGTGGTGAATTGCTTCGGATAAAAAAATTAGAATTCATGGAGACAAGGACTCTGCCTCCATGCCCTGTGTTCCCAGGCACATATCTCATGCTCTGGATGAGACAGGACCTTGTGATCCCTTTCCATGTTGCTTCCAGCACACCCACCATCTAAATACACCTTAATGCCTCCTAAAGAGCCAAAGCAAAGCAGCAGCACCACTCCAGGCTGTCCCTCTGCCATATGCATGGCCTCCCATCGGGGTCTTGCTGCTCTCCCAAAGAAAGGAAGAAGGTTGAGGCTGGAACCAGGCAGGGAGGACCCCAGGTCTACTAGCTGAGAACATGCAGCCCACAAAATTGCTTTTATCTTGGCCAAACAGCTGCAAAATATTCCATCTGTCTACTTGCCTATCCAGCTATCTACATCTCTCCCTCCACTCATCCATCCATGCTGGCCCACCTTTTTCCAAGAGACACATCTGCTCAGCTGTTGCCAGTCTGCTTGGGGTGCTCCTGAGGGTGTGCAGGAGTCAGCTTGAACTTTCCTTCATCTCCCAAGTCTTTCCCAGAGTTTTCTGTGACATTTCTCTCTTGACTCCCTTAAGCATCTCCCTGGTTCACAACACCCCCCACCAGCCTCTGTTACACAAATGTAAGTACCACAGTTATCATCTCTTCCATTTTAATAAATAAGAAATCCTCATGAGGGTGAAGGTGAGGGTGTCCTCTCCCAAAGATTATTTTTATGGCACCTATTTACAACACTACTGGCCAAATTTGTCAGGAAATCAGCCTATTAATTTCTTCATGGTAGGTTTTCATTCTTTTCCATGCTTGATTGCATTTGCAAATTCAATAAAGTAAATTCAGCACCTGATGTCTGTTATAACAGAAGAGGAATGAGCATTGTAGAAAGATGAATCTTCTCATCTGGACATCAAAGGCAGGGTCAGGTGAATCATGCTCCAAAAAGTGCTCACTTCTCTCCATTAATAACCAGTCCAAGACATGTCTAGACTACCCAGCAGTAAATGTCTATCCTAGAAACACCTAAGGTGAGATAAATCCTAACATGATGCCTCTGTAGAGAAGCTTAATTGCACCTGAGAACTCAGGCAAGCTGAAGGACAAATTATCATTTTTTTAACAGATATTCATTGGGGCTTTAAAAGCAAATGGTTGCATTCAGTAACCAAAGCTTAAAGACTTAACAGGGAAAAATGTTCCTGGTTGTTAAAAAAATCAAAGGTTTGATGCTGCAGTAAAGACAAATTACTTGTAAAAGCTCATGTGGTCATTAGTGTGGTCCAGCTGCACTGGTTATCTGCACTGTGGTTCCATCTACTAGAGAGAGGAGTGAGAATCAATTACTCACTTAATTAGATTTTTTTTACCTAGACAGGAAAAAACTGATAGAATAGGAAAAGAATAAAGAGATGCTTTGTATTTCTCTGCAGAGAGAGAAGTGCAATGGAAGAAAGGAACACTACAGCAAACTGAATTACCTTTCACTCCTCTATTTTATGTTGTCAATCATATTTTATCTTTCAGCAACTCTGAATAATAGCCATTAAAAATCAACATCAGTTTTTCAGTTCTGTTGTTTAGAGGACACTTTGGTTTACAGCTGCTGCACTTACTTGTAAAATCAGAAGCTCCTACATCCTTCTAAGCTGAAGAGACCTTGTTTCTCAACAGAAGAGACTGATCTGTATGATGAGATTGGTTTCCAAGATTAATTTTTTGTGCTTTTTCCTTTCTGGAAATGTAAAGGAAAAAAAAAGACAAAAAAGCAAATGCTTAAGTCTTACAGGTTGTGACTTCTTTAGGAGTACATTAGGAAGAGAAAGAAATGCTACAAGTTCGTGAACCATTAAAAAAACCTCCAAAAAATGTGCACTAGGAAGGTATTTGGTCAGAGCATCAAGGGGAAGAAGATTCAGTACTGGACCAGGACACACCAAGTGGGAAGGATGGATCTTCCCCCCATCTTGGAAATTGTCAAAACATCAAAGAATGTTTGAGGGAGGGATGACTAAATGGTCACAAATGCTGGTCTTGGCCTTTACCAAGTGTGGAAGGTGGAGAACCCTCCAGTTCCACAGTGATGAACTTCTCCTCCTGCTCTTAAACACCAGGTGTCTCAAAACTGTTAGAGAGTCATTAGCAAGGGAAGGTCAAGCCTTCAAACCCAAAAAGATCACCTCAGGAAATGAATTTAGGATTGGATGCTCTCTTCACATACAGATTTACTTTTTTTTTCCCCATGGATAGAGGAGCTGTGCAATCCAAGAGGTGTTTGTGGGGTTTGGATTGCTTTGTTCTGACAAAAGCCCATGCCTTGAATAATGACCTCACACTGAATGTCAAACCTGCACTCCAGCCCAGCAGGTGGGTGGGTGAGAGGCTCCACACCCAGGAGTTTTGTGCCATGCCTCAGAAAGCAGGATGCAGGGGTGTGCAGGGGCAGCAGGGCTCTGTCTGCACTGCTCTGAGCTGCCACTGTGGGCACGTCCCCTCGTGGGTATGCATAGACACAAGGGCATGACAGAGAAGCAGTTCATCCTTTCATTTCAGTGCAGCATATCCAGAAAAACACCACCCAAAATAACTTCAAGGTTAACCACAGGGAAAAAAACACACTGAGATTCTGCCTCACATTGCAGAGATCAGCATTCTGTTCAAAATACCTCTAATGCAAGAATGATGTCTAAAACATCATTATTAGCCTGTATGCATGCCAATTCATATAAAAAATCAAATATACATATTTCTAATGAAGATACCTTTTTTTTTCTCTTAAGAATGTATATTATACACCCAGCTCTCCCACTGAGTCCACTGTAAGACAGAACCCAACTGGAGATCCTCCTTTTGCATTGCCAAGTGTAGTGAGTGGAATTCAAATGACAGGGAAAATTATACTGACCTATCCCCACCTTCATTCCCATTAAGTTTAGTGAGGGTTAATGCACAGAAGTAAAAAAGGTAGCTCTGTTCATCAGATTCTGTTTCAGATAATGTTAGATAGGACATCAGTGTCCTGGGAAAAGTGGGAACTGAAAAAAGGGTGAGCAAATAAAAAAAAAAAATTAAAAAAGGGAAAAAAATGGAAAAGAGAAAAAAAAATCAAACTGATAACTGGTTTCTACAAATACAATAGTGTGAAAATTTTCCAGTTTGGTTCCCAGACAGGAAAACTTTGCATGGCTGGCACTTGGGTACATTAAACTGCAGAAAATATCCATGATAGCCTATTAAATTTTCACAAGGCTGAGGTGTTTCTCACTGATGGTAGATCTGAACTTTTTATCATTGCTGTATTAGTCTCCTAAATGTCAATTAATGTATCTAGGATTATCACACACCATCTCCTTCAGTCTGGCCATGGGGAGGAGAACTGCAATTCTCTGTCATGCTTCAGCTCTATTGCAGTGCTTAAAACCAGTATTTGAGATTTTGGGCAGTCTGGCAAGATTCCCTCCCTGTGACTTGCAGAAATAGCACATTTAGTGAAGGCAGATGCTGTTTTTTTCACACTCCTTCTAATAGAAACACAATAGATTTTGATATGAACAGCAATGCCCTCTAGAAATACAAAGGACATGATTCAGCTGGCTAAACATGAGGATCTACTATCATTTGAGGCAGTCTGTGTTTAGATGGTTTGAAGTGAGCCCAGCCAGGCTGTGAGCAGTGCTTTGGGAGAGTTAAGCAGCTGGAGAGGTAAGAAATATTGTTGTCTTCTCCCTTACTCTCGTGCTGAGTTATTAAGGTTTATTATATGTTCTGTTTGCATGGCAAACGTGAACAAGTCACACAGATACCTTGAGCACTTGCAAGTTATGAAGGCTAAAATATAAATATCCTTTCCCCCTCTGGGATTGTTTGCTTTCCTAGACTCTGAACATCTGAGGCACACAGCTTAATCACATTATTATCTATTATTTCTATAGTAGCCTTTTAATTAATATCAGTGTCATAACACCTCTGGTCCTAAGAATGTGCTATGCCTAATTGAAAAAAAAAAAAAAAGATAGCTTTCAATAGGACAAATAATAGTGAAATGAGCAGGGTACATGATAAAAGGGTTCCTTTGTCATCCACTTAAGCAAAAGTAATCAAAACACTTCACTATGCTAATAAACTGCAAAATTATTCATTGAGAGGACTTGTTCCTTCGTCATGTCATAGTCTCAAAGGATTTGTCACCAGAGCTTCCACACAGATTTTCAGTATTTTTTGCATATGTAAAGAAGTCTTAAGGGAAAACAGCACAGAAGCTCAGGCCCTACAAAAGGCCGTGTCAGATGGGCAAGAGCTTGAACTTAATACACTTTGAGCATGCCGGTATAGAATAGAGTATCTAAGTGTGCCCTGTACCCAAAAATTCATTCTCAGAAAAATATTTTTAAGAGTTGTGTGTTTAAACTGAAGAATTAAATTACCATCAGTGTGCAATAGCCTCATACTCCCTGTATGTTAACAGCTACACAGAACTGGAGGCTGTAGAGCTCACTCTCCAAGCACTCAGGTGGCTGCCCAGAGAGTTTTGCTTGCTGTGGTGTCTGGTATTGAGGAAAATCTGTGTTAGGTGAAACAACAGGTCGAGGTAAGGAGCAATATTTAAGGTTGTTTATTCCCTTTCCACTAAATTAGAGAATGTCACACAAATCTCTTTACATTCATTCTATAGCTAATGAATTTAATAAAGGTTGTGTGATTCTCATGCTGCAGAGCTGACAAGTTCAAGTTGCTGTCACTGGTGGCTCTTGCTCTGAACAAGTGTGGCTGCAGCTGCAAAGCATCCTCAGCAGGCAGCTCCCAAACATATGGTGGGGTTACCTCTGCCCATTGCAGGCATTTTAAGAGATGGGCCACAATATCTTTGTCCCTCTTCACCTCTTTACTTCAGGAATGCCCACGGAGTGGGACGTGGAAGGAATTCCTCTGGGTCTGTGAGGCCGTAGGAGGTGTTACAGCAGGGCAGTAACAGTGCAGAGCTTCCCACAGGACCTTCCCTGGAGCACTCCCCTTCCCAAGTGGCTCCTGCAGCCCACACTGTGCTGTTCCACCATCCCTGAGCCACCCAAACTGCACTGAGAGTGAGTTCCTCTCACGGGTGTGGAGGCATTTGCTGAAATTCAATATAGTAACCCTTGGTCAGTTAATTGGGACATGAAGTTATTGGAAGTGAAGTACCTATCAGGGTTTTTTTCCTGGCAAAATGTTTTAATTAAAGAAAGCCATTTATTTCCTACTTAATTATTATTTCTGGGAGTGCTACCAGAGTTAGACATTTAAACTGTAAATGCCAAGCATTTTATCTATCTTGTTCAGCCTAATAAAACTTATTTATGACCTCTATACACAAACCATCCCAATTATTACAATGGTAGGTCTTCAAAGGGGCTGGTTTGATTTAGTTTACAAAGAGATGAAGAATCTGTATGGCTCTGGCATTGGAGTCTTTTGTGGTGGATCATGAAAGGCCACATTCTGTGCAGGTGACTCAAGATGAGTCTTCACATACAAGGCATGTCAGAGTCTAAGGAAAATAGAAATAAACAGACATATAAGACACTTCCCATAAAATGTCTGATAATGCCTTGATAATGATTTCATGCTTGTGTCCAGACTGGTAGCACTGCCAGAGGCTGCATTTTCACAGCCTTGTGCCAAAGCCTTATGGAATAAGAGCGCCACTGACCATTCCAAAAGGAAGTGATCTGAAAACCTTGTTTCTCTGTAAGCAAAAATTGAGATCTGTCCCAGCACACACTGTGAGGAGGAATGCCTTGGCCTATAAGCACTAAGTTGTCTGGAAGAGTAGTGGTGGACAGATGCCTTAGATGAAATTTCAAAGAACCTGAGGCAAGAAATCATGATGCACTTAAAGATACACACTGGGAGGGCTGCTCTAAATTTTGGTTCTTCTCTAAACCTCTTGCAGATGCTAAAATTACAAAGCAAGCTTGAGATCTTGCAGTGATGTCCAAGTTCAGTTATCAGTACAAAGGGTTCAAAACTTTCCCATTCCTTTATAGTGGGAAGCAGAAAGACAGAGACTTCTTCAGAGCATCTCTATACTTTCTGAATTGAATCTTTCCCATGCAGCTTTCCTTTAGAATCTGTTTTTTTCTGCTGAATTCTGTCATCTCACTAGTTTTTGAGGAAGAGAACCCACATTTTTTCAACTGCATATCAAGAAGTGTTTTCAAAATTGACTTTTAATCCAATGGCTTTATGAACTAGACAATTTGATGGCTTATTTCCCTATTTCTCCAAGGCAGGGAAAGGAAATATCTGAAGATTAAACACTTAGCCTACAATGTGAGGTTCATGTAGGCAGTAAAGAGATTCCAATTCCACTGTTTCTCCCCTTTGACTAATGTGTTTAAATGAACCACAAACAAGACAATGCTTTAAGCTGGCAGATTTGGAAATTAAAAAATAAACCCACAAGTAAAAAAAGAGCCACTGTTGTTGCTAAGGATGAAAGTCCTTGGAGTAAGGAGTAAAAAAATATTGGCAACTCTTAGGTACAGAAGTATCAATGAGCAAAAAAAAGCAGGAGGTAGAGTGGGATGGGGAGTGAATAACACCTGCTGCTAAGATAACTTATTGAAATAACTGAAATATGAGGAATCTAGAAATGAGTTTTAAGGCTAAGACATCACATAAAAATAGCTTAAATCCCCACCCTTGAGTCAAAAGATGATGGAGGTGAAGCAGGGACAAGAAAACACATTCCTGTCTCTGTACCACCAGTGTGGAGCATGAAGAAGGATATGGAGGATCCATAATGCAGGAGTGATGAAAAAAGTGGAAAGCCTTCCAGCCCAAGGGCAAAAGGCAGGGATATCACTGGGGTGTACCTATGAACAAAGACATTTAGAAACATGAAGTATTACCTGGATTGAAGACTAGAGACAGAGGCTAGGCTTTTCTGTGGGATGCAGTAACTTGGAGTCTGGACAGTCATACCTTTTTTTCTTTCTTTTTTCTCTCTCTCAGAGCAAATATTGATTAGTTCAAATGCAGTGGCCAGCCCCAAGAGGGAGCACAGAAAGCTTCTCAGCAGAACATCCTGTAATCTGGTGATTTGTGCATTCCTGTGGGTGGTGGATGTTGAAAGCCTTTCAGGGAGAAAGGTTTCCTACACTTTGTAGATAAAAGGACAGGAGCAGCAGCAACATCCATTGCTCTGACTGCCTTTTGAAGGAAGGAACAGCCTCCTCAGTGGTAGAACAAAAAGCCATGGGTATCAGTCACAGGGAAGTGAATCCCAGAAGTTGGCACTTAAACTCCAGAGGGGCAGAATCAGTCACTTCCCTGTGCACAGGTTTTGGGCAGGCTACTTGGATATTCAGAGGACTGGCAAAAAGGCACAGGTCTTAGGCATTTTGTGGAGCGCTGAGTGTATACCTGTTCCTAAAAATGCTGTGTGACACCAACGGTCTGCCAGCTCCTGCTACTCCTGTCAGGCTGAGTAATCCTCACGCTAGCAGCTGATGAAAAGAAGGGTCAGAAGTTCATTTGACCCAAGCTGGACTTCCAGATAAGCAAAGATAAAGTTCCCAGCTCAGCAGGTCACTGCTCCCTGCATGGCAAGGATGGACACAGCAAGAACATGAGCAGGAAATGGAGGGTGGTTCTGGGGTGGGCTGGGAGACACAAACACATTTTTGGCCAGCCTCAAGGGTAAGGTGCACTTGTTACATAAAAGCCAGCACATTCCTGATCATGCCTGTCTAGTGCTGAGGCTTTCAAAGGATACATGCTCACACTTACCTTTGAGTAAGTCACAGATGTGTGGTTTTACTATTTTCAAGCTCCCAAATGAACTGACAGCAACAGTTCTGAAGAGAGTGTTCAGTCAGAAAAAATCAGCGTGTAGATGCCTTGCAGTGCTGTGCTCTACTAAATGCAACAGAAGGAGTATTTGGGACTATGAGCCTTTATGTCTATTTTGTGATCTGAGCTTGCATGTTGCAGAGGCATGTCTTCCTCAAAATTGAAGCGGAGGGAAAAATGACCTCTGAAGACCTTAAACATATTGTGTACCTTAAACATATTAGGATATGTGGAAATAATATTTCAGTTGTTGCCCAACATTGAAAGAAATCCAGAAATTTCTGATGGAAGACTGATGAATACAAACTTTGGTCATTCTTAAGGAGCTGTCTGGCAATCAATTTGGGAATAGTGTTTTCTGTCTTATGACTTACTGATCTTGTATGTTGTTCCAGAGAAAAGACCCTAATTTGTACATTGCTGTGTTTAAACAACCACGGTTAGGTATATGTTATATACATATATAGTCATATGTTACATGTAAAAAGGGTGACCCTGGGTAAGGAAATGTGTCAAAATCTTGACCAGCTGAGCAGCAAGTCACCTACAAATACACTGATAAAAGTTGTATCAAGTTTCAATTCAGCCAACTGAAGGTGCCTCCTTAAGAATTATGGAGAGGAGTCCTATCTCCAGTCCTCAGCCAGGTCCCAATAAATCTTGTTCAGCAACACACTGATGCAGTTGCTCCTGTAACATGTTATCCATAAGGAAATGGCAATGAACAGTCACTGGCAAGTAGGAAGATGTGTGGGGAGATAGTAAAACCACAAAGTCTAGAGAGTTTGAACACACTATTTTTGCTTGATTAAAAGATCAAGATCCTTTAAAGATCATGGGCAGGTCAAAATTTAACTATTTTGTTTAGTATGAAGAAAAATCCATCTGCACTAGCTGAGACTGACTTAATTAGAAAATCCCAGCTTTCTCCACACCAGTAAAACCCCAGTGATTAAAAAATCCCATTATGGACTCTCTCTGAGACAAATAAGAACCTAGCACTGTCATCCAGGCAGGCTGCAGAGCTGGACCAGGATTCTAGCTGGGAATGAACCAGCAGAAAAGCAGGGTACTTCACCTCTGCTATTGGTATACACTCACAGAATAACTGAGGTTGGTAAGGATTTGTGCTGGCTCCTTCTACTCCTGTCCATAGGGGCCAGCTTCAAAGAGAGGAATGGCAGGAGCTTTCTTTTCTCTTAGACAGTACAGAGTGTGCCCAGAACTAGTAACACACATTGTACTGGAAGTACCCTCGTTTTGCATTGGGGATGTAAACTGAGGGTCTGGTTTGCTGGTGGCATTGCAGAGCCAATGGCACCTTTTATGCTGCTGTATGTGCATTCTCTGAAGGCAGAAATAGGGTTGGAAAGGATCCCAATGTACTGTTCAGCCTCTGACCCTGGACTGAAGAAGGATCAAAGACGCATAAGTATATTGTGACATGTGTTTGTCAATCCTGTTCTAGAAATGCATAGTAACAAACATCTGAAAGCTCTACTCAAGTCCATCCAAATGTTCAATTATGACTAGCATTCTTTTTAAAGACTTGCTTAACATCTTCCCTAGTTACACTTTGCTGAAATTTAAGCCCCTCTCTTCTCATTCTATCTCCAGGGGACCTATGGAGCAGTTCACTGCCACCTTTATAGCAGCCTGTCTCATACTGGATGAATCCTTTTGGATTTCTCCTCAGTCTTCTCAAGGTTAAACGACTGAAATTCTTGCAGCCTTTCCTCACAGGTGATATTGTCTATAGCTCTGATCACTCTTGTTGGTCTCCTATGGATTCCTGTTGCTCCATCTCTTTTCTGAAATGCACTTCTGAAAATTGGGCAGGGCATTCAACTGAGACCTTGCTGGGGCTGAAGTGAGTGGAGGGATTGGTTATACCCCTTTTGATCATTCTACAAACATCATCATTTCCCCAGGTCCTTTCCTGAAATTGATACCTAACTAGCTCTTCCCTACATTTTAGGAAATATGTTGCCTACACTTGGGTAGCTAACTGGTTTTGCTTTTGTGTGAAGCTTTGCATTTATCCTCAGTTCTTTATATTCATCTTACACTACTATTCCATTGTGTTTAAATAATTTTGAATTATAAACCTGTTGGCCAGAAGGATTTAAAGCAAGATTTCAATTCTACAAAAGCAATATAAATAGGATTCAAGACCTTCCCAGGAAAGAAATATATGATTCATTGTCAGAAAAATATTTGGTTTGTGTGCAGTGATAAATGTCTGCCCAGACTGGAGGTGTAGGATGAATTAAAGAGGTTTTTATTAACCTGATTTCCAGGGAATGGAAAGTGTTAAAGGATATGAATAATGCCAGGAGAAGGTT
This sequence comes from Buphagus erythrorhynchus, assembly GCA_013400855.1. Taxonomy (NCBI): domain Eukaryota; kingdom Metazoa; phylum Chordata; class Aves; order Passeriformes; family Sturnidae; genus Buphagus; species Buphagus erythrorhynchus. The sequence continues at coordinate 36,497 of VZTT01001305.1, forward strand.
AAATTTTAGGTCAAGTATGAGAAGAGGTGAAAGGACTAAAAAATATTCAGCTCCAGAAGAAAAATCAAATATATCACAAGCCATAGTATCAGAAGCAGCCACAAAGTTTGACTACAGCCCAACATTTACAGCACTTTCTTAACCTCATCTGAGACCCACAGAGGCCCCAAGGGAAGGTGTTGACTTCTCCCAGCTCATATGTTACAAAAGCTCATTATATTTAAAGGAAAACCTCCCTGGGAAGCTTATTTAATTTAACATCACAGTTCAAGTGAATGGATGGGAAGATAAACAGAGATGGGGATTGCTGGCAGGCGAGTAGGGTGGCTCAGCTTTCAAACTGCTGCAGAATTTATTCATTGTGAAGAAATGAAGTTCTTATAGGTGTCTTTCACATGCAGTTTGGAGTCAATCATCAGCCTGAACTGGCTCTGGGGCAGAGCTTAGAGTTAAAAAGAGAGGGGAAAAAAACATTCTGGCAGAAGTCCTAAGGACAGTTGTCTTCTTCACCTAACCAGATACCAATAAAACATTTAGGATAAATCAACAATTAACTGATTTCTGGACTCAGCTGGATGTGGACTAATGGATCAGTGCAAAGAGGCCAAGTAACCCAGGGAGATATTTAATTTTGACTCAGCCAATTCTGTAGAGAAAGGCAGTGTAGCAGGCAGCAGCCACTCATGGGGAGGATGGAGGTTGATTCTCAGGAGCCTGTAACTACAGTACTCTGTTTAACACACAAATTGGAAAATGGGATTTTAATCTGATGCGCAACACTTTTGAATAATTAGATGTGAGAAATTCAGTGTGCACAGCAGATGAAGCTGCCAAAAATGTAGGGGGAGGGGTGTAGAACCAGTGAGGATTTCTACAGTCAATTTTTGATAGCCTAGAAAAATTGATCATGCAATGAATAACTACAGTAAAAATACAGTTAGCCAGAGAACAGTCTCCAAAATGCAATAAATGCATAAATTTCATGCCAAATGGTAGAGAGGAGTGAACTGAGGGCACAAAGATTAGAGGTAAAAACATAAGCAATTTTTTTTCAACTTGTGGACAACTAATAGTGAGATTTTTACTAGAAATAGTAACA
>VZTT01001306.1:1129-16124 GCA_013400855.1 Buphagus erythrorhynchus
GCCCAGCACCTGCAGCACCCCTCATGTGAGCACCTCGACCACAGCAAGGGCACAGCAGTGAATGAATGGGACACCACGGACTCATGGGCAGGTTCAGTGTCACCTTACAACAGCTGCTCCACCTGGCTCTTTTTCCAATAATGAAAAACTTGAAATCATTTATCTATATATGGTAGTTCCAGGCATCACAAGCCTCATAATATTTAAGCAAAAATCAATTGTGTTTAACTGGTAACAGTTCAATCCAGGATGGCTAAAACAATTCAGCCTTAAAACCAGACCATCACCTGCCCATCCCAACAAGCACTATCCCAGTTAGCCCAAAGCTGCCTGAAAACCCACAGAGGATGAGCTGTGAAGTGTATCTTACATTTGATCCCATCTTCCTGAGCATGAGCAGGACCCTCACTTTCTGCTGAATGTACATCTCCTCCGGACTCTTCCCGGGGACGCCCTCTCGGTTCATTCCCCTCCTGCCAGCTCCTGGATTTCCTGCAGATACAAAACCAGGAAAAGACAAACCACAATAGGCAATGGGGTCAAATAAGAATTAGAGGAAAAGTTTAATTTCAAAAATACCTGGTTTTCATCAGTGGGCAGATCACTGAATATCCTGGCAAAGTAAGGAATCACATCTTTCCCCAGAGAAACCCTTAAAAATGTGAGCAGCTAAACTGAGCCTTACATGTGCAACTGAAACATTCACAGAGCCCATGTTCACATCCCCACAGCTCATTATCTGTGGTTATGTTACTGCATGAGTAGAAAAGGAATTCTCAGAACCAGATGAAAGAATCACCCTGACAGAAGAGTCCGTGGTTTGGGGTTTTTTCCATAAATAAGCACAAGCAGAATGAAAACAGGATGCAGAATGCACAGCCATCAAGCCTGCAATGGCTAAGCAAAAGCTGTGTGAAATCTAAACTCTCAAGTCTTCCTCCTCTTCTTTTTTCTTTATATATAATATCAAAAGGCCACTGCATTACTGTAAAAGTTATTAAAATTTATGAAATGATTTTGGAGAGAAAGCAGAGCTAAGAGGAGCAGGGAAAGAGTATAATTTAAAAGCTGAGCTTTTGTTTCTTATTTTAATAAAAATAATTATGTTATGGAATAAACAGACTGCACTATCCAAATTCTATAGCACAAAGCATGATTATACTTTATTATATGAGTATCTGGTAATTATTTAAGTCCCACAACAGGGTGTTTACCATGACAAAAAAAACCCATTCAGGCATTCTCTTCAGCTGCTCTTAAAAACCATCTTGGATCACGTATTAAGTCAACAACAGTAAAAATCTTAACCTGAAATGTAAAAAACAATGGTGCTTCAAAGCACACTCTATTCCAGCAGTGTCCCAAACTGACCCAAGCCCTGAGCAGTGCTGTGTGGTGCAGAGATGCAGCCCCTGAGTGCCCCCACAGGGACCCCAAAAGAAAGCTGGAGAGAGGCTGTTCACAGGAGCCTGGAGTGACAGCACAAGGGGGAATGGCTTCACACTTACTAAGAGGGGGTTTAGACTGGATATTGGGAAGAAATTCTCCCCTGAGGGTGCCCAGAGCAGCTGTGGCTGCCCCTGCATCCCTGGCAGTGCCCAAGGCCAGGGACAGGGCTGGGAGCAGCCTGGGACAGTGGGAGGTGTCCCTGCCATGGCAGGGGTGGCACTGGGTGGGTTTGAGGTCCCTTCCCACCCAAACCATTCCATGCTCCCAGGAGTGGATGGAGCTGTGACCCAGCCACTCCTGCACCACACACACCTCAGAGAAGTGGCTCCAGAAAGTCTTCAATCACTTTTCACTCCCAGAACTGGGTCTGGTCCTACACCAACCTATAAATGTGATTTCCTGAACCTCAGTAATGAAGGGAACACACTGCACAAGGCTTGCAGAGGGAAGGCTGCATCTCAGCAGGTTCAAACACAGTTTTCCCAGTAATGTTTTCCTGCAGTCATTACCAACCTCTCTTCTCACTTCATTTTCATTATTACTTTTAAGGGAAAGTAATCTGGGTGTGGAAACCATTTAAAATTATACATAGGCCCTCCTGAGTGAGTCAGAAGTAATGCAAACTTCAGCAGCAGCTGCTGGGACAGGCTTTGCCACCCACATTACTGAGCATGGAGATAACAGCAGTAAAAAGTGAGAAAGATCCATCACCAGTCCTTCTTGAACATGTTTCAGTGGGAAGATCTGCATGAAGCTGATTTGCTATAGATGGTTCTGCTTGGAAATCTGCAGCCTGTACATGTGCAAGGTGATGATTGTTGGGGTTTTTATACAACCAGCAAACTGCTCTCTGAAGGGGGAACTAAACAATCCCATAATTTTGTGTAGTGTCAACTCCAGTAAGTAAATTGGATATTGCTACTAGGTATATACTCCACAGTGCAATTTACTGATGCCAATAGTAAGGCAATGAACAAAATAAGATAGTGAGCAAGAGACATCAAGTTATACACACCCAGAGACTGCCAAAACAATAAACATTGACCAAGATACCCAGCCAGTCTGAAAGGTTGTGACTGGTTCTTAATATTGCAAATACTTTTCATAAAATATTGTACTTGAAAAGGGAAGCTGCTGTACTAGAAAAGAAAAAAACATGAGACAACTAAAGCTGAAATGTAGTAAGACAATTATTGATTAAAAACAAAACAAAACAGATGGGGTATCAAGAGGTGGCACCACCCACAAGCACCAAGAAAATGCCACAGCTGCCCCCATGCCCACCTCAAGAAGGTGATCCCACCTCAGCATTCCTCTGCACATCACATATTACAAGACCTGTTTGGTTACTGTTCATTGTTTTCCACAGCTATCTCCTAGATGTTTATTAGTTTTCAAACTTTAAAAAGGGGTGATAGGAATCCCTATCTAAGCCTGGTTCTTTAGAGTAACCTTCAGCCAAGGTGGGTTTGTCACAAAGCCACCTATTTACCAGGAAGGATAAAAATCTTAAAGCCTGCTCATTCAGTGAATGCTTCACACAATTAGTAAGCAGCATGGGGGAAAAAAGCGTTCAACATGGCTCAAAAAATACGTACAGAGAGGTAAAACTTTCAGAGCAACAGCACCTTGCTCTCCCTGCACCACACAATTATCCTGCCACCACAACCCAATGTACTCCATGACATCAAAGTGGAAAGACAAAGGTCTTAAACCAGCAGAGACCCCAGCATGAGAAATGTGAACATATCTGTTCTCTCCTTACATAAAGCTTTCAGAAGACACAGTTTAGGATGACAACATTACCCAGCATATGCTACAAGAGGAAATTTCCAAACCCACGTACAGAGCTGGTCCATGCCCAGAAGACAGCATGATCCTCATTTGCAAATGAAGGACTGAAAAATCTTATCAACTTTGTTCTCTCCAGAAAGCTACATCAATATGCTGCACATTATGAAATGCTCCTTAAGCAGCATTTCCCTGCTTATTCCCACAGATCTTTCTGGCACATGGATGACTGGTCACTACCCCATCCCCAAGCAACAAAACACCAGATTTCTGTGCCAACGTACCTGAAACCACAGGAGATCAGATAATCCACGGGTTCAGTCCTGATCAGTGACTGGAGCTGGGAAAAATGTATGAGGGAACTGCCCTGTGAAAACAAATGAGCAAAGAATTACAGAATATCCACAGCTGAACCCCAGAAAGATCCTTAATTCAATACACCTTCACTCCCAGTCTGCTTATCTAGGTAAAATTCATAAAACTGCACACTTGTCTGGAGCTGTTAAACAGAAGAACCTTTTTATGTTTAAAGTTTTTTAAAATCAAGCTATTCTTCAGCAGCAGGATTTCCACCCTGACCATACCAATGACATTCCCAATCACTTGAGAATGAATTGCATTCAAGCTTTGCATTCTTTAGGAAGCTTTCAGATAAAACCCAACTGATGCATCCTGGCCTCAGCAAAGAAGGGATGGGATCTCAGCTGAATTTCTGGTAATACTGTCCTGGATGCTGGCACTGCAGGAAGAGAGGCCAAAGGCTGGTGAAGCCATAGAGAATGCACTGTTCTATCAGATCTGGAACTGCTCTGTCCAGGTAAGGGTGAGGCAGATGGGCAGAGCCAACAGGAAAGTTTGGGCTGCCTGTGCTTACCCCTGGCAGCTAAATGTGCATCTACTCCCCAGTGCCAGTTTTCCATTCCATTCTCACAAAGACTGACCTGTACATTTCAAAAGCTGCAGTGTTAGAAATGATTGCATTCTTCACTAAACTGTGTTAAAAGAATAAATGCTTCAAGTTTGTCCTGCTGTGTCCAACACACTGCAAATGGACATAATTGGGTCACCTAATTCTCCCTTGTTGGCCAGGCACAGGCAATGAAATTTAATTCTCATTTATTTCTAAGATGATTCACGTGACAGAATAATAAATAACCAAGATCTATATATTACAGCCAACACTGCCAGCCCAGCTTTGCCAGAGCAATAAATGTGAGCTTGAAAACCCTCCCTCCCTGTCCCAAGCAGCCCAGGAGGTTGGCCAGGAACAGAGGGGAAAGTCCTGCAGTCCAGCACTTCCCTCCCCACGCTGCCTGCACTGGGCTGGGTGAGGATCCCAGGAATTCCTGCAGCTCAGCAAGGCCCAACATGTGGAGTGGGCAGAGCCAGGAACGCCTGACATCCCCATCTGTGTCCTGGGCTGGGGAAAGGCTGTGCAGCCCCAGCCCTTGGCAAACCCAGCACAGCAGCACCTTCCCACTGAACAGGAGCACTGGAGCTGCAGGCAGAGAGCAGAGGAGAGCAGACATGGGTTGGCAACGAGAAGGTGGAGGTCCTTCTACACCTAAAAACACCTGGGCTACCTCACAAGGATATTACCCAAGTAATGAAAAGCTAAGTACTTCCAATTTTCCCACCAGCATTAAAGGACACTTCCTCACCTCTCCTCAATGTTACTTGTTCTCTAATGGAAATAAAATATATTTCTTCCCAAAAATGAATTGAAAGATCACAGTGGCTTTCTCTTCAATTACTGACCCCAGACACAACAGGACATAATGAAAAAATGCTGTAACTGCAGTTAGCCTTCCCTTTTATTCTTTATTCCTAACTGGTTTAGAACATCAGCTACTGGGGTTTCACTTCAAAAAAATGTAGACAGGAGAAATCTGTACTCCATCTCAGTTTAACTTGTCTGTTTTACCAACAGATGGAAACAGCTCCTCAGGAAACTCAAGCCTCACCAGCAAGAACTGTTTTGACTGAACGCCTTCAGAAGAAGATTCCAACACACAGCAACTGAAAATTACAGATCTGTAACTGCATTTCCTTCACTTCCACCTACACTGGTATGAATTCAAAACTGCAAGGGACTTTCTGCTGGACAATGCCACAGATCAGCTCATAATTAAGAGCTCTCAAATTCTTCTGACTCCCCTCCTGTCATCATTTTAAATAAACAAAAATTGCACATCTCAACAGAAAAAGAGACACACTAAAAAAACTGCATTTTTATAAATTTTGCTTAAAGGAAGTTACTTAAGCATCCCATTCAGTTTTCAAGCCATGCTTATTTAATGCAATGAGAAAGCAACATGAGCTTTTGTTCCTTCAAATTTCATATTCCCCCCAACACTGCAGTCCTCTGTAATGCTGAAATTCTGAACAACCCCATTTTACTGGTATGGGAAAACACAAAGTACAACTGAGGAATCTGCACAGCCTAAATTAAGGGGGAAGAAAATAAAAAGGCAGTAAGCGGTTGGAAAATGTAGTATTTTACATATTCAGTCTTAACAATTTAGAGTACATAGAGCAGCCATCTGGCAAGTTCTTTAAAACCTAAGTCCCAGCTGACTACCTCTTTAATATCTTGTAGCATTTCCAGTTATAGCCAAAAGAAACCCAACAGGAGTTAGTTCAGCTACAATTTATTTTTTTTGTTGAATCTGACTGGTCCTGTTCAAGACAGTTAAAGCCCTCAATTAATGGGATAGGATTATAAAGCTCAGATAAGGAGTGATGGTGAATAAACCCGAGCACTGCAGGTTCCCTTTGCTCTGCACAAGTGCAGTTCAGAGCAGCAGGCAGGGTCCCTTTGACTCTCTGATACCATTATCCAGGGTTAAGCCATTCCCCTTCACAGTTCCTCCATGCAGCACTTCAGTGCTTAAGCATGGTCATACTGGGAAGCTTGGAAGTGCAAGGGGATGCTGCCCCTAATTTAAGCCTTGTTCATTTTCAAATGACATTTTTCAGAGAACAGTTAGAGCCCGAAAAACCTTCCAAGCTGGAGCCTGAAACCTGAACTCAGGAACCAGAGTCTGCAAAAACCCTGCTACAATTTTTCCTCTAATTCATTCTGACTCATGACCTTCAGTCAGAGGCAGCTGGAGACTGGATTAATTCCCATCTCCAGAGGGATACAATGAAGAATTCATAACAGCTACCTATTTATAGGTGAAAACTGAAATATTTAATACAGATTTTTTTTTTGTCTTCATTTCTATGCTCAGTGCTACCTTTTAGCTGACTTCAGAATGTGAACCCCAGTGTCAGATTTAGGTCAATTTACTGCCGGAACTCCTGTGGTAGATTCACATCTCTTAAATGTTAGATTTAAATTTTTAACGAAACACTACAGTCCTCCTTCTTGAAGAAGGACAGGAAACAGCCCCAAACACTGCCATTTATTCATGAAACATTTATGAACACAAGCAGGGAAGTTTTCTCCCCAGTGCTGGATCACCTTTCAGAGCTTCAATATGGACTTCAGAAGTAGCAATGAAGTGCATTCCATAGAGCTTCCCAATACACCAGAACAGTTCTTACATCAATGCTCAAGCTGACTTAAAAAATAAATTTTAAAAATCCTACTATCATAATCACCACTTTCATGAAATTAAAATTTGCCTCCTGACCTTCAGGCACACACAAACCAGATGATTTTCCCCCCTTCTCTCAAGGAGAAGACACCTCTCACATCTCACACAGTTAAAAGAGGCAGCACAGGGTTTTAGGTAGCTCACGTCAGTCAGCCTCTGAAATTAAACGTAGTAACAGCAACAAAACCTGGAAAAAAGCCTTTCATTTCACAAAGGTATTCACACTTCAAAGATGAATGTGTCAAAAATTCTTTAAAAAGTGACAACGCTTTATAAACAGCAGTTTATACACAAATTCCATCCCAGCAGAATGTTCCAATACTTTACTCACAATGGGCACCTACAGCTGGATGCACAGTGCTGCTCTCCTCCCAGTCATGGGCACCTCTCACAGAGGCTCAGGCACCTCTTCTCCTATTTAAACCAAAGCTACAAATCTTCCAGGCAGGAAATTAGGCATTAATGACAGATAGCCAAGGATTTAACTACCAGGTGCCCCATTGAAGAATTACTGCTGTAAAAAGTGTTCAGCATCCATCATTAAAATAGAACAGTACAGCAAAGCTTTGTATGGATCTATCTGTAAATATTTCAGAAACAGGAAATGAAGTTTCCAGCACACAGACCTAAACCTGAGATCCCTTTTCTTGTCTCTGAGAAATTAGCTCTATTTTCATAGTTTGATGTTAACTTGGAACATAAACAAGTGAAAAAATGGAGCACCAATAATAGGTAGAAATTACCAACTACTTACAGGAATCAACACATGATCTTCAGTGTATCCACCCCATTTTATATGGCTGGCATGCCAGGCATGGTACAAATATCTACCCATGGAACACCCATGAGGTGTGGTATTTTTGACTATTAATTATTGACACCAGTGGCAGTCCCCAGGTCTGTTCTGTGGTCATGGCAGAACCTGAGCCAAGGCCAATTCCCAAACATGCACAAGGAACATGGAGACCACTAATTGTGGTCACACCAATCAGCTTCATGAGCAAAGCCACGTTCTCAGAGCAGCTCTGCACAAAGAGGCAACACCAGACTCAGGATCCCCTGAGGACTTCCAGATCATTACTATTGCTGGGGTTTGCTGAAGATGGACATTTACAATACAGAAGCTAAAGTCAACAGAGTAAAAAATAACAATACATGGGACATCAACAGGCTGCACTCATGGAATATAACCACTGAGAGTTACTTGACTGTAGAAGCAGGATATTCACTCTTCAGGTTCACTCTTCATAATGAACCTAAAAGAAGCCTCCATCACACAGTGCAATGTCAAAATTGATGCAGGTATGTGTAAGTGCTCAATTGCCTCTTCAGCAATTCTCAAGTGACTTAAAATGGAACAGGAAACAGAAACATGCATGAGGACAGTCAGAATTACCAGCACTGCTAATGGTGAAGAACTTCAATATTTGGTATGTTCCCAGCCAGTTTCATTGATAGTGTATTGATTTTCAGATTTTTTATATTAAACTGCACCTTGTGAAAAAATTTGGTGTTTCATGCAACTTTAACAAAAAGGCAAGTGACACTATTAACTACTCATAAATGAAGAGTCTAAAATCACAGAATCAATATGGCTGAGGTTGGAGGGACCAGAGTGGATCATCCAGTCCAGCCTCCTGCTCCAGTAAGGTCATCCTAGAGCACAAATCCTTAATCAGAACAGGCAAAATCCTAATTGAGAACAGGAAAAATTCCAGTAAGTATCTGTAAGCAGTTAAAATAACAATGACATTGAATTTCAATTCACAATCACACAGTAAAAGCCTCCAAAGGCCAGAAGTGCCATTTCTGGAGTGAGCTCCCTGTGCTGGAGTGTCCAACTTCTCCCAGCCAAGCACCCAGCACTGGGGGCATTTAACCTGGAATGGCAGAGCTTACAGGCATTTCTCTGGTACTCATCAGAGCTCTCAATGTAAATGTGACCTGTGCTGCCTTGTCATTTCTACTGACATCTGAACATCATTATTGCCAGGGCACAGACACTTCACACTGCAAATGCCCATAAATCTTTTATAGTAGAGAGATTATGGCTAACTAGATTTTTAAAAGCAATTAAAATGTGAGCTGTTATTAGGTTGGTGACTACTTAGCATTTTAGTTGTTAGGACCAGAGACGGTCAGATTAATAGTTCTTTACTACCAAAATTGTGTAACCATTGGACAACAACATGAAACAGTGTTCGGGCCTCAAACATCAGTAAAATTTGCTGCAAAATGTGACAAACACAGCCCTTATATCACCTAGTTATCTTGCCTCTTTAGGAAAAAAAAGCCAAACTTCTGTGCTGCTTTCCCCATGGATGCTCTGAATAACAATAAAAAGCAAAGAAGAGGTTTCAGTTCTGAATCAAGGTTTAATTTTCAAAACCATTTGAAGAGATCTATTATTAATAGCTCTGGCTGTGAGTTGAACTAAGAATTAATGGCTCTGTCTAATATGGCTACGTGCCTTGATCATCTCTGTAGTACTAACCAGAACACAAACTCTGCCTCCTCAGTGATCTGTGACAGCACCAATGTTACTGGATAATATTGGCAAGAGACTTTTGCAACTAAGATCTTCATAAAATAATAATCCATGAGACTTTTCCTGGATAGTGTTCCATACATTGGTCTCAGTAGAGCATGCCAAGTATGCCAGCTTCTCTCTTCTCTGAAGGACTTACTAGAAACAAAAAGCACAAGAAAAGGATTTTTGATCCCTTCTTAGGTCACCAAACAAGACCGTGCTGTGAAGATATCTGATGGAGTGAGGAGGGAGGAAGGAAAAAGTCCTTGTCTGTTTTAAGAGAGGACATTCACTGGTTTAAAACAAATTCCTAATTACACACCCATTTTACCATGGACATTTTGCTTTCCTTATGTTTGGCCAAGTGGGATTGCACAGAAGGAAATCTTGCCTTCAAGAGACTTCCTATTTCTCAGGAAAATGGATGCAATTTCCTTCCTGCCCAGTCACAGCTCTGAACGTTACCTTAATTACATGAGCCATGAACTGTGACATAAAGCTGCACGAGGTCAGTGGTGTGAGAGCTGAAGAGTCCCCTGAGCACTGAACAAACACTCCTGGGCTGCAGAGGAAGAATCCCGGGACTGCAGGGCTGAAGGGTTCCAGTCCCCATCAGCTCTGGGACTGATTAACTCCTGAGCACAAGGGAAGAATCACAGGCAAGACACAACACACATGTTAAAGGCAACCATATGTAAAAATAGTAATTTAGATCAATCAAACTCCACCACATAACAATAGTAACAACAGGAGTTAGCCCAGAGACCATTCACAACAATGCTCGAGAGTGGCTGATTGTGACACAAGTTAAAACCACTGCAAGATCCCAGAGCACTCCAGGAAGTTCCCAAGAGCAGGACTGCACCCAGCCACCACCAATTTAAGGCAGAAAGGGCAAAGAGAATGACTGGAAGTGCAGCCAGACTTCTGCAGCTCCCAAACCATAAGCACAGTTAGATACACCTCTGTCATGGTCAGCTGCTCAACAAAAGGAAGGAGCTGACAGAAGTTCCATCTAAAACTGCAGCTACCAAGGGCAATGAAATGAATAAAAAAACAAGGGGCCAAAACTGTAGTGCCTCACATGTGCTACTTCACACACACTACTTTATTTAAAGATTAAAACGTATTTTGTAGAAGTTAGTGAACTAAGAATTTGACAGTGGAACTGTAAGAGAATGGTTGCAGTTTGAAATGTGAAAGGTTTATTTTACCAAGTTCATTGTAGCTGCTGACCAAGAGTTCAGCAATAAAAGTTCTGTTTAGCAAAACCTGATGTTTCTGACCTCTGAAGTTAAGTAAAACCTTTCATGAATTCCACATAAACCAACGAGTATTATTTGGCATCAACAGACATTCCTGAATAAAGGCAGCTAAGAAGATGTGAATGCTCCTATTTTTCTCAATTTGGCATCAACTCCTAATTATATTGTAAGTGTTATTGCTGATTGGTATTGCATAAACATTCAGTTAACTATGTTTATCTTGAAGTATGATATTGCCTCCCCCGACCAACTGAGCAAGCTGCCAAGGCACAAAGAAATTTCCAGTTTTCCACATAAGATCCAACACACTCAAAGTTAGGAAACTCCATTAAAATTACATTAATATGGCAACAGGCACCAGAGATCCTTGCAGCTGCACTATCCCCTCCTCAGTTCCACAAAAGCCTTCTTTCAGTAGTTTACCTTAAGCTGTTCAGGATTTATATTCCTCCTTTACAGCAACTCTGCTGCAAAAATTTAGGTCACATTTCCTTTAAGGGTGCACGTCCATGTGTACTTATTTAAAGCTCAAGGAAATTAATTAAAGCTCCTCACTGACTTCACTGTGCATTGAATCAGGACCTGGATGAATTCAGAGACAAAACAATTACACTTTAATTAAACATCTCCACCTTCATGTGAAGTAGTCAACTAATTTAATGGAAGGATAAACTGAGTCAGAAGGTATCTGAGCTTGGTCATGGTCATAAACAGAGGTGATTGCCTAATCATAACACAGAGAAAATGGACCTGCTGAAAAATCAAATCAATTCTTGGTCTGTGTATTTGCATGGTATAAAACAGAACATCGTGAGACAAGTGGAATGGTTGCACAAATTTACTGACTCCATCTCTGCTCCCCAATCAGTAACTCATTTAGTCAGTCACAGGAATCCCAATAATGCAAGAAGTGGAAATTATTAGGGTTTTTTTTGGAGATTTTTAGGCTGTTTTGTTTGTTCTTAAATAACATGAATAATTATATCTGTATTATTTTTGAAAACAGAAATAGGCTTGGCAGTTTTAATACTTGTAAAACCTTGGATGTATTCACTGAAAAGCAAGAAGTATGACTGCCCTTCCTGAATTCAGACTGACATTTAAACCACACAGAAGCTCTGTAACATTGTCAGATCACCAGCAGTGAGCAGAAACAAAAGTGAGCTTTCCTCACTTTTTTGAGCATTTGTTACATAATGCTTCCTCAACACTAAGGCTGAAAATAAATCTGAGAGTCAGGAGAGTGTTCTCGTTATTCTAGTACTAACTAATGGGTTTTGCTTAATTTGCTGATCTTTGACTTCTTCCCACCTCTAGTTTTGCTCACTCTGCTCTATCTGTCCTCTCATGCCAATGCCTCATGGACAGGGCACAGCTCTCCAAAGGGAAAAAGAACTGTAGGAGTCCTCCATTCTCAGAGATATAACACTGAACAAAGTGTTGGGGGGGTTTTCCTAAATGAAGCTAAGTTACTTGGTAAAAAGTTTTTAGCACATTTCAAACCTATTTACATATTATTTCTCCCTTGTACTTAGAAGCAAAACCATTAAATTCCCAATACTGGATGTGGAATAGGTGACAATGTTTTCGTTCCAATAATTTCTATCTTTGGTGCACACCACCATCCAAACTGGGACTAGTCACACACTTGTATCAAGCAATAGCTTTAGCCCAGAACATAAACATTTGGCACATTTGTTAGGATTGCAGTTTTCCCAATCACTTCTGCACTGTACACCCAACGGTGTGGTGCAGCTGTAACAGCTGCCTCTGTCCTTGCTGCATTTCAGCAGGAAACACAATCTGATGACAGCTTGCAGTAAAAAGAAATTACAGTTTTGCCTGTGTATGTATAGGAATATTTCTGATACCAAATCCTTCTTTTTGGAAAAAAAATCTCCTGGAAGTTTCTCCCAGCATCTCCAACAGCAGCCTCCAAAAGCCTCTCTGTGCACAGCACTTGGGTGGATGTTTGATGCTTCAAACTAGGTCAGATGCTCAGGAGGGTGCTTTGTAGTCAACAACCAACTTAGGAACTGAAATACTTAGTAAAAAATATAAATGTTTGTGTTGGTTACAGATGACAAACATTTTGGAGAGGAAAAACATATACTAAACACATATAAATAGATCTATTTCTGACAAGCTGTTTCCTAGGCAAAGCATCAACCTTGAACAGCTTAACCACATCAGGCACATTTAGGTGTTAGTTCTGTTTGCCCATATGCAACTGCAGGATGATTTTTAATTTTTGGCAGTAGATATATATCACAGTCATTGTTAGCAATTACAAAATCTAGGTTTTGTTTCCGTTCACTTTTGGCTTTGTTTAGAAAACAACACAAATTGTTTTGGAAATGTCTCTCTCCTCTTGCAAAGTGAAATACTCACAAATCCCAGATGGGGGAAAGGATGGAAGGGAGCAGAAACTGATACAGCTGCAGATTTCCCATAAAACTGGGATTCAGAACTTGCTTTCCCAAACACTCTACAGGATGCTCTGCCCAGTGACACTCAGGAGCACTGACCAGTTTTGTTAGGACAGGGACAGAGGCTCCTGTTCCACTGTGAGCCACAGCCCTTGCTGCCCACACAGCTCCTGCCAGGGCAGCCCCTCTGGGGGTCACACAGGCATTTATCACAGTGACCTTGCCAGCCCAGGGGATGGTTTTCTTGCTGAAGATTTCACTGTCTTCCCCCCTGGACATCAAGAACAATCCTGAAAGCACTTTTCTGCTCTATGTAGCTTTCCTATAACTTGTTGCAAGGCTCACAATGAACTAAAAGAGAAAATTGCTTTAAAGCAGATTTGGGTCCAACCCACTACCAATTAAGTTTTTCAAAATGGCCTTTGCTCCCACATTTGTTCAGTCCTAACACACTTCTTCATACATTTATTATTTCTGTGTACCACATCAACTGAGACAGCACACAAATCCCCAACAACTCTGAATTATACTGAGAGAGCTGCCAGTTTAGCCCAAGATGCAAAAAACTGATGATGCTTTTTCAGCTAAGGGCAAAGCGAAGCAACAAAAATGTATCTGAAGTACACCTGTCACCATTTTCCAGATGAATCTGTTTGTCAAGGCAGAAGTAGCTTGCAGCTTGGTAAGAAAACCAGCCTGTGTTTTCAAAAGCAGTAATACCTAGCTTTCTGTATGCTCCCTCACCTTGAATACCTGTACTTTCAAAATAAACCCCACTCAAGTACATGTTTAGCCTCATTTTTTCCCCATTTACATAGAGGTTCTCCTTCAGCAGGCTATTTCACATCACACACGAGCTCCAAAAATAACCAAGGCCAAAAGAAATTAAAAGCCTGCAAGTTCAGCAGCTAAAAAAAACAAATAGAGCAGGATTTTGTTAATGTATTTAAAAATACGTTCTTAAATACTCTCTAAACATGCCTCTCACCATGCTGGAGCCAGCTGGGACCAGGACTGTGAACTAGCACACCTAACTTGCCACCAAAGTCTGCTGGAGTTTGGTGTTTTGTTTTTTTTAAATTCTGACATCTGCAGAATGTCTCATGCTCATCTCACACAGCATCAAAGCTCACCCTGTTCAACATGCCAAGATGAGGAATGGACAAATAAAAGATGATATACAACAGAGCAAAACATTCTCTCCTTGAAGAGAAAGCAAACCCGAGTCTGAGAGGCAAACATGTGGTGATGAAGCACATCTGGATGTTGAGCAGAGACGAGGATCAGGTCTCGTCTGTCTCTGGAGCACTGACACATCCTGATCCGGAGGGTGATGCTGTCCCTCTCTCACCTATCTTCCCAACAGGTAAAAAACTAACGTGGGCCAACAAATACCGTGCATGTAAACTGAAAGTTACCGAGTGCTGCCTCAGAGGCTCTAGAAACACAATTTTTAGCCCAGGTAGGAACTACCCCCGAGGGAAGCCCTCTGCTGAGCACTGTCCGAGCGGCGCTTTCCCAGGCGAGGCCGGGATGCCGAGAGCACCGCGGGCACACGGCGCTGCCCCGAGCCGGCCCAGCAGGGCAGACCCAGCGCTCCACGGCTCGTGCCCGCGGACCGGGGACACCTGCGGTCCCTCCCCCGGCTCCAGCACACCTTCGGCAGCTCCACCGGCAGGGACTTCACCTGCCACGGCAGCGCAGCCACGGCCAAGCGGGACAGCGCGGAACGGGGCGCCGGTGACGGGAGGGGCGATGGCAGCAGATGCCAAAGGCGGCTCCGGTACCTGCGCCGGGGGGCCAGGGCCTGCCGGGGGCCGGCAGCGGCAGCGCGGAGCGGGGAGGCCCGGCCGGCCGAGCGCCTTTGTTCGCGGCCGCGCACAAAGGGCACCGCGCTCACCTGGTGCGGGGCCGGCGGCCCCGGCG
>VZTT01001306.1:16227-26852 GCA_013400855.1 Buphagus erythrorhynchus
CCCGGGGAAGGGGCGGGCAGGCCCGGGCAAGGGGCGCGCCCGCGGGGCCGGCGCTGGCCGGGCCGAGCCTCCCCGCTGGCCGGAGCCGCACGCACTCACCGGGGGAACGTCCTGTGCGGGGACGCCGTGCCGCTGTCCCGGGCTCCGGCTGTCTGTCTGTCTGTCTGTCTGTCCCTCCCGGTCCGGGGCAGCACGGCTGCCGCGCTGCGGCCAACCCAGATCCATCCCAGCAGGGCGCTGCTCGCTAACACTGCGCTGAGAAAGTTACAGACACTGCAACATCCAGTACAGCTTGAGCTAATTCTGCCAATACAGAAAATGCCAACCTCCAACTAGAATAAATGGTCATTTGGTCATTGAAGCACTCAAAGATAAAGTAATGCTTCACCTACATTGACTGAAGAAGAGTAAGACCCCAGTGAACACAGAGATTTAACACAGAGAGGAATTAATTAAAACTAAAAACTAAAAAAGACAGAAACCATCCTTGTTAAATCACAAAGGCTCTTCACCCTGCTCCATCACTCATCTGCATTATGGTTTCCCACTAGGTTAACAGTAACCCTGCTTCCTTACAGGGTGCATTGGTGAGGCCAGCAAGATAAGTACAAAATTCCTGGAGATAAAAATGCTTTGTGACCAAGTATTATTTAGTAAAATGCATCTGTTTTCTACTCGGTATTTAACTTAATTGCATAAAGATAGTCACAGTAATGAAATAGGTGGCGCTTCCTTCAACAGCTTGATACTTAATGACATCAAAGCCCGATGCCATTGAAATCCAAACCCCACTGCCAGCTAATGAAGGGCTTAACATGAAAGCCTCTGCAAAGAGCAAACCCAAGCCTCTGACAGGAACAGGAATGGTGCAAATGTGCTGGGATCTGAGATCACTGGCACATACCCACAGCACAGCAGGCAGTAATGATTATTAATTATTTAAGAAAAGAAATAAGAGCTCCAGCATAAGCTGAAAAAATATGCAGAAGCATTGCTCTGGGATCCTCCAGTTGGATTACTGTTAATTAGCACAGTACATGAGTCTGAGGGAAAGATCTAAAAGCATCTTATGCTAGTGGGAGCATATAATTAAGCCATCATTTGCATCCTTGCAATAGTATGAATTTCCTTACTGATAACATCATGGGCACAACACCATTTTATGACTAAGTACTGTCTAGCTCTCCTCATTCAGCTGGCTGACTGTACAGCAGTGCAATGCAATCTTACAGATCATCAATTTAACATCTTGCATTCATTTAGAAAGGGTTTTAGCAGGGACAGATACCACAAGGCTTCCTCTAGCCTAGGAGAATTTTAGATTTATTTTCTGAAACCTGAGCTCCTGCCCTACCTTAGTTTATTCCCTTCAGGCTTACCGAGGTGTTTAGCTATCAAGCAAGGTGACATCTTGCCATCAGTCACTTGTATCATCGTAAGACATGACGGATGCTCAAGAGGCCTCTCAACTATGCTAGTTCTGCAAGAGATAGAGTAAAATATTGTTCATGTCTCATGGGAATGCACAGAGCCTCCCAAAGCAAACAGAAGGTAGAACTGCAGTTGATCAAATCTCTTCCTTCCCAATCACACTGCTTGACCTAACCCTCAACAAGGGAATGTTAGAAGCTTAATTATCTAAATGTTAGGTCTAACATTTTGACAAGTATTGTATAAAGACTTGATATTATTTTACAGAAATCTATCAGATTAAATGGATTTTTCTTTTCAATAACTTCTAATCTCTTGTTTAACGAAGCTGCTGTTTAATCTAGTAAGCCAAAACTTCAGGAAACCTTTTCCTCCGAATCCCTACTTGACTCAGAAAAATTCTCTCAATTCACCCTGTCCTTCCTGATCTCCAATTCTTTCTTAATCAGCTCTGAAATTCATTTAGGATTCCTTCACAGCACAGCTGCTTCCACATTCCAAGTCCCTCTGTACTTGTTGGCATCCCCCTCTCATTAAGGGCTTCCAGCAGCATCTGCACACACAATCCCTGCTTTCATTATCCAGGATTCAACCACACACAACAATAATGAAAACTCTTTCTCTCCAAGATGCGTGTGGTACCCAATGAAGGACTTGTTTTTAGCCTGGAATCTTCTTTTCTTTTGTTAATCTTTTATATGTCAGACTTAGTCTGATAATTCAAATCCATCAAAATCATGCATCCATCCCATTTCAGCCACTAATGATACAACCTGAACTGCCTGGCCATAGGGTGTCATTAACACACAATGAATTTGATTTTTACAGGCAAACTAGCATGAGAAACTAAGGTATCTCTTAAGAAATCTTGTATTTTTTTCTTCAACACAAAGATAACTTGCAATTTTTCCATTCAAGATCAAAGAAGGGAAATAACACAAGGAGACAAAGATAGAAGAAAGAGAGACAGAATATTTGAAGCTTAAATTTTCTAACATTTTTTCTTTCAGATCAGTATAATCACTGAATTCACTCTATAGAGAAAGAAGATTAAAAAAGGAGGTTATATACGGCCAAAAAAGGACTCTGGGAACTTTGCTGATGTGTCTAAGGCTACTGTACTTTACAATTCTTATTTCAGAAGTAAAATGATAAACAAAAAACAAAGCACTTTTAATCTTCAAAGCAATGTATGATCAATAACAACTTCACAGCACTCGATATTTAAGGATCATAATCTGTATTTTACTCCAGGAAAGAAAGATGTGTACAGAATGAGTGATCTGCCCAGGTCCAACACTGAACTGGGGATGGAACTCACACATCACAAGCTTGTTTGTTCAACACAAACCCATGCTTTCATTTAGCAGTTGTTCTTTTGTTATCAGTTTTTATTTGAGGAAATCATTATGATAATAAATAGATTATGGACTTTTTTTTCCAGCCCCTGCAGAAACTTTTAAGATGGTGGTGGAGGTACATCCCAGGATTATTTAGCAAAATGTTTAGCACAACACACCAATTAACTTACTATGCCTGAAATCAATCTAACTATTTCAGCTAGTTACTTAACTATCTGTGAGGGTCAACACATGAATAGCTCCAGATCAGCAGCAGCTTCCTTGTTAAATCACATTTATGGTCAGGGCATTCTGCAGGACACAGCCAGTCTCTGGGTAGAGCTCTGATTTCTGACCCGTCACAGCTCCTGAGAAGTCTGACCTGACACTGAATCTTGCAATCCTGGTCCCTGATCTCTCATCTTTGTCCATCTAAACCACCAGAGATCCTTCCAAGAGCAAAAGCAGCACGATGTTGGAAAGATGTTCAGGCAAGGATCAATTTAACTGGAAAGTTACAACTGCCAGCAGTACAGGAATTTGCAAAAATCCTGAAATATTTACAAACCAATTAAAAAAAGTTTCTCCTGGAAACTTACACCTCTCAAACTACAAGGAAAAAGATTTCCATGCCATTGTACTGTAAACTTTTTGTGAGTGCTGAGAGATTTAATTTACATAGTAATGCTGCAAGCAGGCTGGGGGTGTATGGGGAGAGAGTTCCTTAGCACCAGTAATGAGCAGAAAGGAAAAGAAGGCAGCTCCAGTCCCCACAGACTGTTTTGTTTCCCATAATTTCAGAGTCTAATAATGCCTTTTAATAAGCTGCTCTCAGCTATGAAGCTGCAATCAGCCTTTGTCAGAGAAGACAATGCTGTCCCAGACAGGAAAATAGTTCTGCTGGAATGGACAAAAGACCCCTCCTCAATAACGGCTTTTTAAAAACAGGGAGACAAAAGTTCTATCAGTGAAAAACAAATTATGCTGTCTATACCATGTATCCTTTCATAATGCTAGATGTCAAAAGTACATCTGTTAAAGCAAAATACAGTCTAGAAACACATTTTCTAGCCTACTCCAGTCTTCGTTTACAATTATTAATTTATAGGGTATTAATTATTAATTTATAGGGTATTTATACCCTGTAAGTGCACTCTAAGTGACGACTGACCACGTTAATTTTCTGTTTATAGTCTATGCTACCCACTTAGTCTCTGAGCTAAAAATTCAACTACGTGAGATTTCAAATCCTCCTATGCCAAGTTTATTCAGGGCCCAGTGGAGGCACAGACCCTCCCCCCTCCATAGCACCACCACTGAGACTGAGCAACACTTGCACTGATCACATCGGGAGCTTCCCCCCCTTTTAAAACTTGTTCCTACTTGCAAGTTATTTCATGCCCCCTCTGAAATAACAGCAGTGTGCAGTTACACACCAGAGCTGAAGGAAGAGCCAGGGAAAGAGCATCTCATTGCCATGTCCTATCAATTCCTGTCCTTTCAATACACAAGGTTAAAGGACTCCAGAAGCCTCCCCACAGGGCTGCCATTGTCCTCAGCCGGGGCTGGGACACAAAGTGCTCATTCATGTGCACGGCAAACAAGCAGCCAAGGGCCAGTGATCAGCATCCGGGCTCCTTTTGGGTCTTCTGCAAACAGTTTGTAGAAAGATGGCATTTCAATAAACTACATCCATTTTACAAAGCTTCAATGCTTTCCTAGCACAAACTACTTAGTATGGAGTCCAGACAAAAATTAAGACAATGTGAAGAATCACCCAAAAAATCATCAGGACCACTTCTTAAAAAGATCTGCTTGCTACAACCACATGCAAAAAGATTAAGTTTTAATAGTTAGAGAAATACACATTCAGGTAAGTTCAAAAGAGCTGCCTCTTTCCAAAGACAGTCATACCATGCTTTTGTTTCAGAATTCCACTTAGTGTTCAGCCTCAGAGCTTGTATTACTTAAAGGGTACAGACACCAAGGTCCCAAAGTGCACTTAAGGCTGTTTACTTTGTATCTTCTGGTTAAGGACCCAAGAAGTTTCGGGCTCGGGATTTTTGTTTTGCTTTGCTTTTTTTCAACATGCTAGAAACAGAAAAACCAAACGCAGTATCACCAAAATCCAATGCTGCTGATAACTGGAGACACAAGCCTCATGAACCTCTTCATTGTTTTGCCTTTTCTACTTCAACACTTGCAAGGGCAAAGACTTTGTCTCCTGATCCTGAGAGGGAAAAAGCGTTTTCAGTAAGTATTAGTGGAAATTGTGAACTACCTTATACACAATTTAAATCAAGCAAAACATTTGTGATCCAAAGAAATCAAACCTTCATTGTGAAAACTAGAACACTTGAGCTAATTAAAAAAAAAAACCCACACAAGCTTGCCAGGTTTCGAGCAGCCATGTCTCACTGGGCCTGGCTGGGATGGAGCTCCCCTTCCCCCAGCTTCCCTTGGAGAGCTGTGATTTGTGTTTGTAGCTGGAATGGTGTTGGTAACACCTCCCACACAGAGCTACTACCAAAGTCCCCTCTTGAACAGAGGGTTCTCACCTGGCTTACACTGGCAGGGAGAGCAGAGCTGAAGGCAGGGCACCCAGACAGTTTATCTGTACCCTGAGCTAGTCTGGCACCTTCCTGCCATTCAGAGCTCTTCCATCCCAATTTTAACTACTGCTACAATGAACTGGTGTGCTTGTTTAATGCCTTTTGTAACTGAACTCTTGATCTGACACAATCAGAGGTTTGACAATCACGGCAGGAAGAGTGCTTTAAAGCTGTATTTTGACAATGTGCCAATAACTCCCAAATTCTCTGCATCAAGCAGAGGACAAGGCTCTCCTGAATAGAGTCTTTAATGCAAAAAAAGATCTGTGTTTAATCCTAAGAGCAGCATCTCTGCTTGAGACACACTACTCAAGCCTTCAGCATAACTGGCACCCTTGACTTTTCATGGACGTTTGGCATTGGATTTATTTGCTGTGTTACTTTTTCCTCATGATGTTGTTAGTAAAACATATATTAACATTTAATGGCATGAACCTCTTGTTCGTATTTTCTCTTTCATAGGGGAACCAGACACACTTCTATTAATCAGAGTTCAATGAGGCAAATGAATCAGAAGTTATGAGAATGAAAACTTACCAAGGTCAGTGGAGACTCTCTCAAATTGGCTCAGGGCTGTACCAGCATTTGTTGACAAGAACATCTCATCATCACCAGTGAGCTAAATAAAAAAAACACCACAACTGTGCAGCTGATACCTTAACTGTGCATATCCCACTTGTGCACCTGCATGAGCTAGGACAGGTTACAGCAATTGTCCATTCGCAGCTTTTAAGTGGCAGTGTTATCTACCATACTGAAACCTAGAACAAAAACAGATGCTACTTCCCCTAGGACTGCATCTTCCCTCCCTGGCTCCTGTCAGCCCAGGCAGGACAGCATGTGCAGTGTCAGACATGCCTGCACATGCAAGTTTCAAGTCGTTTTCCAGTGATCATTTTTTATTAAAAGGTCATACTGTACCTGTGCACCTAAACTATGCCAAGGTGTCAATAACTTTTTTATCACATGGTCAGTACAGTAACGAATAAGATCTAAGTTTACTTCCTATCATCTACCAAGGAAAGCAAAAAAAAGCAGTCACTGCCAGCTTTGACCATGTTAAGAGCAAATGACCTAGAAATGGTTCTCTTCCTTTAAAGTGACATTTCCCTATGTATATTTTACTTTTATGTATGTACTCTGATGCCTTGTGACAGATGCCCATAAAATATTTACAATAATGAAGCAGTAACCTACATTTGGAAGGTTCAGATATTCTAAGTTAAAAGTCACTCATTTAATTAGCCTCAGACACACATCTTTATTACAGCAAAGCAGGTGTGTCAAACCCTTCACAGTGTTTGCGTCAGTTTATTTATTAGAAATATAAAAATCAGGTACAGACATTCAGGATTATGTTGGAATGAAGGAAAACATTACTTACCTACCTTTGCTGGCTTTGTAAGTAAGCATATAGCTACTTAACATTTGCAATGTTGTGCAGACAAACATGCAATATTTGCTGTCATTGTCCACATCCAGAATAGATGTGAGATTACTGTCCTAGCAAGGCCTCTGTGCAGGCTGCTGATCATTTTAAAAGATGAAGAGGACAGGTCAGAGTGGGGTGAGGTGAATTGATGTTGTGGTCCAAGGAGCTCATTCCAAGAGGATTAGATAGCTTCATGCATTCAGTTCACAATCTTAACTAGCCTTTACATAATTGCAAAACATTTTTTTTCCTCTGACAGTCAAGCAATAAAATATTGTAAGGGAAAGCCTTTGTTTGGAAACTACTTGGATTGCAGCTCCTTTAAGTATGGCACTTGATCTTTTCCGTTATATTCCTTCATTTCCTAAAAAAGCTTAAGTACAGAGATACACAGCAACCCATTTTCTTCATATACCATCCACAAAGAGAAGTAACTTCTCTTCCTCCCTCTGGTGGCAAAGCCAGGGCTTTTTCTGCCACTGGTGGATCACTGGGGCAACAATGAATTTACCACTCACCTCTTCAATTTCTTTAT
Source organism: Buphagus erythrorhynchus (assembly GCA_013400855.1). Taxonomy (NCBI): domain Eukaryota; kingdom Metazoa; phylum Chordata; class Aves; order Passeriformes; family Sturnidae; genus Buphagus; species Buphagus erythrorhynchus. Next base: position 23,578 of record VZTT01001306.1, read on the forward strand.
CTCATACCCAGGTGCAGGCATAATTGACACTATAAAAGTGAAGCTGCATACATGTCAGAGGTCTTGAATGGCTCCTGATGAGTTGGTGGTAGATGGCCAGTAAAAGACTTGTTTTGTAGCTTTTATAAATACCCTCACCTTGTACCAGCTGGTGTGTGATTCATGCATACAGGCCACCAAAGGAAGTATTTAAAAGTAGAAACAGCCTTAAAGAAAGGTACCAAACTATTTGATACATGTTCAGCTTCAGAAAGTTTGGCATTAAAATGGAAGGACATTATATAAAATAACAGCAAGTTGCATTTTATCATTTGCTTATAAAATTGTAATTTCTTATTTTAATTATTTCTAATTCCTCCTAAATAGGCAGAAAACTCTATTCACCTGACTATCATACCAAGGCCTTACCTTCTCACCAAGCTTTCTGAGGGCAGTCAGGATTTCCAGTTTCTGTTGGGTGTACAGGTCACGTGGCAACTTCCCAACCATTAAGTCTCTGTCCATCTGCACACCGGGGGGAAAAAGAGTCAAAATATATAAGCTTCCCATTATTTCACCTAACAGAGCAGCATGAGAAATGCAACAGCCTAAAAATATCATCAGTAGTCATCGACCCACAGCAGTAAGGGACAGAGCTGTCTATGATTTAAAAGATGTCTGAAGTTTTTCTGAATGTTCAGCAAATACTCTTTACTCCTAACCTTGACTTACTTGATTTCTCCAAACTTGGATCTCTTTTTATCAAAAAATGATAATAGTTTAAAATTATGTATTCACACATCACATGGAGGAATCACATTTGATTTCACTTTATCTGGGTCTTCATTTTAGATCTCTGAAACATCAAGTGCACTCTCCAGCCCTCAGCACAATCACAGACTTTCCATTTGCAGTTTCCTCAGTTCACTCTGTTAATCCCATCTTTGCTTTGAAGCAGAAAGATAGAAGATAACTCAAGAAATACACATGGTTGTCCCCATTACCTCAATAAACATTTAAAACTGAACAAATTTTGGAAGAGAACCTCTCCATCTCTTTTGGACTTTACGACCAAGTTTTCCAGCACACTCAGGGCTTTCCTTGCTATCATTACATACTTGAATCAGTCTGCCTCAAATAAACAGTTTTTGCAGTAAAACAGAAGCCTTCACCTCTGCCAGCCTTGTCCTCAATTGCCTCGGCTGCTTCTTTGCAAACATTCTAATCACTTCTGGAGTTTTAAATGCTTGGCTGATGGCTGCTTGTATTGCCTGCAAGGAGAAGAGCAAGAATGACCAGGACTAACAGGAATCACAAACTACAGCAGCAGGATGAGATTAATGAGGGCTGGAGAGCATCATTAGTATCCTCTGCATCATTTGATACATAGAGCTCATCTTTTTTATTTCATAACTATGAAAGTAAAATTTTTTAAAAATTACCTTTATGGAGGGCTTAAAGAATCCTGTAATTAATGTAACTAGATTGAGAAAGAGCTGTGAAACTTTCCATTACTGCCCAGGTCTTAACTTCCTACAGTGTTAAGGTTGTAATTCATCAATGAGTTTTTTTCCCTTTTAAAATGAAGACACCTATCAAAGTTTTTTACATATACAAGTGTATTAAATTATAAAAAGCATTAATTACATACATCTAGATTTCACATAAAAATTATAGTGAATCACTTGTATCTATTTGCTGTTTCATCAACTCCAGGCAGAACATGAACTTTTCCAGCAACACATCATCCTTACCAGTTGCATGCCACTGAGTTCATCCACCAAAGTCATATCTCCAGACATAATCTTCTTCAGGGAGTCATTGAACTCACTCAGCTGCTCTAGAGTTTCTTTCTTGGTCTCTTCGTACTCATCTGCATCCAGCTCCTCTCTAGGGAGGACCCAAGAAGACACATTCAGGATTTAACCTGAGACATCCCATGGAGCAGAGGGCAAAACTGTGATTTCAGCTATTAGAAGTTTAAAAGTCACACTGAAATACAACATTTCAAAGAAAATACTGAGAATTTCTGGTTGCATTTTTCCCAGATATATAAAACAATAAAGGTTTTTAGAAGTATTTTTACTACCTGACACCAATATCTTACCTAATTTAAAAACAGAAAGCCACAGCAAAACACAAATATAAATAAGCTCCCTCCTCCCCTCCCAAGATTTTTGAAAGGTACCACTTTCTTCTGTCAACCACTTAAGAAAAATACTGCCATATAAGAGGAAAGCAACTATTTTTATTACCTGCATTCTTCCAGATCTTGAAGCTGCTGCATTAATCTGTCCAACTGCTCCTCCAAGTTTTGTTTTAGTTTACTGGTCTCTGTTGTTCCTCTTGAAGCCATTTTCTGTTTTCATATGAAAATGTTGTTTTTACATGACACTCCTAAGAGAAAATACATTTTATTGTTTGTATCAACAACTTAAAATGCATTTAAAATGCTCTAAATATTAAAATTATGCAATATCTTGCTGATGGAACGTTTAATCACAACACTCGGAGATCCTTGCAGTGGATATACAGAAATGCAAGTCTGGGTTACAGAATTATCTTGATAGCAAGAGGCGGTTCAGCAGGGAACTCCAACAGCCAAAACACATAAAACCAAGCGAGCGTCAAACCAAGTAGCAAGAAATACCGAGGCCCCGCTATAGGAAACAACAGATTGGACTCTGGGGCCGCCCCTTGGAACTGCTCCGGAGCCAGCCCGGGTGCAGGTGCCTGAGGCAGCGCCGGTGGCCGCAGGGAACCAGCGCTCCTGAGAGGAGCCCCGAGCTCCCCGGGGATCGCCCCGGGGCTGACACGGACACACGGACACAGCCATAGCCATAGCCACAGCCACACGGACACACGGACACGGACACACGGACACAGCCACACGGACACAGCCACACGGACACACGGACACACAGCCACAGCCACAGCCACAGCCACACGGACACACAGCCACAGCCACACGGACACACGGACACAGTCACAGCCACGCAGCCACAGCCACACGGACACATAGCCACACGGACAGAGTCACAGCCACACAGCCACAGCCACACGGACACACGGACACAGCCACAGCCACTCAGCCACGGACACGCCGGCCTCACGGCCGCCCTGAGGGGCCGCACCACCGCCGGCGGGCGGGCGGAAGGGGAGCGCGGCCCTCGCTCCGGACGGGCCGAGCGCGGAGCCCCAAGCGGCCCGCGGGGAGCAGCAGGCGGAATCGGGCGCTACGCGGGGCCCCCCTGCCCGTTCCAGGCCCGGCTCCGACCCCGCTCTTCCCCTCCGCC
>VZTT01001306.1:26889-38092 GCA_013400855.1 Buphagus erythrorhynchus
CGGGGATAGAGGGCACGGAGCGGGGATAGAGGGCACGGAGCGGGCACGGAGCGGGGCCGGAGCCGGGGTGAGCGGGGCCAGAGCCAGGGGTGAGCGGGCACAGAGCCGGGCCAGCTCCGGGGATGAGCGGGGCCAGAGCCAGGGGTGAGCGGGCACAGAGCGGGCACGGCCCCGGGGCAGAGCGGGCACGGCCCCGGGGCTGAGCGGGCACAGAGCGGGGCCAGCCCCGGGGCTGAGCGGGCACGGGGAGCGCGGCTCGCCGGGAATGGGCTGGGGATGCTCCCTGGGTGGGGACCGGAGCCCCGTGCAGGCCCCTGGGGGCGGAGAGCCGCGGGAGGATGTCCGTGAACGCCCACATTATGCTTGTGTTCTATATATATACCGATATATAATCATATTTGATAGATGTTTGCCTCTGAAACATAAATGAGATTGAGCAAAGCATCCTCACCTGCTTATCCCCGGAAGCTGACTGGCAGGTTGGGCTCCAGAGCCATCCCAAGACCTGCTGTAGGCATGTTTTAATGTCTTTTGTTATTAAAAAGGTGAGTTTATGAGGCAATGATTGCCTGTTTCTGTAAACTGTAAAATTAGCAGCATGGAAAGGGACATTTGACTAACTCCCGAAAAGGCACTCTATATTTCCGTCTTAAAATTTTCTACTTTTTTGCACTTTTTTTAAGGAAAAAATCAACCTTTTTCAGTTTTGCAGGATGAATCATTCTGTTGAAAGTAGCATTTGTGCATTACAAAGACAGTCTAATTCCTCTCCTCCCTGTTCCCATAGTAACTCTCCTAGCCGTGCTCCTGTGAAGGCTGCATTTCAAGTACCACCAGCCCTTCCACTGCTGAGCTACTCTGCAGTAATGAAGAACATTTTAAAAGTTTGTGAAACTACTGAAAGCACAGAAGAGTACTAGCACTTACAAAACAGGAAGCCTTGCAAGAGTTCCTTTTATCTGCGGGCTGTTTGATGTTAGGACACAGTCCCTGGTACAAGGTTTGGCTGTGATGGTGTCTCAGCGCTGTGGCTGCTCTGAACATCACTCAGCCTCTCTGTAAGGGAGGCACAATGTGAGGGTGACCTTGTGGGATTTCTCCAGGTGATGATGTTGCTGTAGAAACAATGGCAGACAGTTCTGTGCTCCTCAGGATGTGTCAGACATCTCGCAAACAGCAACAGCCCATTGCAGTTCTCCTTTGTTTTAGGCCACATGTGGGAAAACATCTTGGCAAGCCAGAATATTCTCAGGAAAGAATACGGAAGCAAAAACGTGTGTGAGGTGTGAGGAGAAAGTGAAATGTGAGGAGAAATTAAATGATAAATAGTGAAATTTCCTTATTTTCAGCAATTCTTAAACAGCTTTCTGAAACTGAAGCTCAGAATTGGAACAGAACTGTGGTATTTTAGAAAAGGGGAGAAACCCCAGTATTTCATTGCAGCTTTTACTAAACTTCTGTAATTTACTATTCTTCTCTCACCTTTTCCACTGGTACACCTAACACTGCAACACAAAGCAGACTGATTTTTCTCATGTTTAGTCCATAGCACTCTCTTCCCACATATCATGCTGAATTATATAAATTACTCCCTTTACATTTTATATTTCAGCAAATGTAAATCAATCCCAAATGAAGAAAGGTTAACACTGTTCTCCAGAATTTAATACAATGTAATATGTGACACAATCTTGGTTTTATAGATCATGCTGGAAAGGCTCACTGCAGTTTAGAGTGGCAAGACTAGGAATGGTCACAGGATGTTCTATTTCTTCCTATAAGCACAAGAAGGAAGTTACTTAACAAGGGAGTTCCCTGCCTACATGTCTCTTGGCAGTTGATTGGCACTGGCATCTTAAAAAAGGTGCAAAATTCTAATAAAGTTTGTCCTGCAATCAGGACAGATAACCTCTCCACATGAAGTTTAAAAGCATGAGCTGCTTTTCTTCAGAGTGGGCACTACACCATCCTCTCTGGGCAAGCAGCCTCTTTGCAGTGATTTCATATTTTAATCACTTAGAAATTGGACAAAGAAGTGTCACGTGAACAGTCACAGACCAGATTGATGGAAGAAAAATACAGCTTTCAATTTGATCTTGAAATTTTATCTTCTGCTTATTGGCAGCACAAGTAAGTAACAATAACTCTTTCTTATCCCATTTCCTGTAGAGGCTGGTACCTGGCACCAGCATTCTGCTCTTGGCTCCGTGGCTGTGAGGAATGGCCATGGAAGATCCTGACAGGAAGACTGAAGTGGTACTGCTGGCCTGTGGGTCCTTCAACCCCATCACCAACATGCACCTGAGGCTGTTTGAGCTGGCTAAAGACTACTTCCATGAAACAGGTATGGTAATTGATATCATTTGGAATAGCTTTGGTAACCAGACACTTAAATGTTAGGTGAATATCTTGTGTTCTACGAAAGCTTGTTTGACAGTGACAGATATTTTTGCAAATGCTAATCAGATATTGAAGCTGATATTTGTTTATGTCTTATACAAAACCATGTAGGCCATTATGAGAGAACTCATATATGTGTTGCTTATTACTGATTTTAATGAGCTAAAGCACAGAGTTTATAGTTTATAGAAATAGATATTTCTGATATATCTTACTAACTCTTTCATTGTGCTGTTCTGACAGTGCAGAAGTGTCCTATATTTTTCCACAGAGCTGGCTATCAGCTGCCACTGCACTGGATAATGGTTATGTCACAGGTTAAATACAGTGCAAGGGAAGTAACATTTGCTCAAACACTTGTCATGTTCTTGTGTGATGTGTTTTTTTCCACAGGAAAATACAAAGTAATCAAAGGCATCATTTCACCAGTGGGCGATGCATACAAGAAGAAAGGTCTGATCAGTGCGAATCACCGAGTGACTATGGCAAAACTGGCTACAAAAAACTCAGATTGGGTGGAAGTTGATGATTGGGAAAGCTGCCAGAGCGAGTGGTTGGAAACACTAAAGGTTTTAAGGTATTCTTCAGCCAACCTCTAAAAAGTCTCATGAACCTATAGAAGGATTAGGAATGGTGTTAACTCTAACAGGTTGGGATAACTGCAGAGGCAGGTTCTAGGCCATACTATCCCAATTTTTTCCTACATCTTTAACATACCTAAAATACATCTGTTTTGCAGGTATCATCATCAAAAGCTTTTATCTGGTGATGTCACTAATAGTCTGCAGGATGCTGTACCCATAACAAAGCTGGGACGGAAGAGAAAACAGGAACCAAATAGGCACGAGCCCATTAAAAAGAAAAATCAGAGTCCGGCTGTAAAAAGTTAAGTCTGTTTGCAAATTCAATGGTTAATCATCCTTGTTATTTCAAGAGAACTGCATGGATGAGTAACTTTTATAGTTGCTCTTGGTTCTGATGCCACTCAGTAATTTTATTCCCTTAGATTCCACAGCATAAGGCATTAGATCCCTTTAATGAAGGGAATCCCATAACCTTTATTCAGAAAAATCCTGTGTGATGGCTACTAATTATAAATTATGTACTCTAAATCTTTTTAAAAATTTCATTCCATTGTCTCATCTTAACCAAAGATACAGAGAGAGAGAGCCAAGAAATTAAATGTCCCGTCAAGTTTGCTAAAATCTGCCAAGCCCTAAACCAAGCCCTACTTCTCATTTAATTTTCTCTTCAAGGTGTCCCACAGGTTAAACTGCTCTGTGGAAGTGACATGCTGGAATCCTTTGGGATCCCCAATCTGTGGAAGTTGGAGGACATCACTGAAATTGTGGAAAAACATGGCCTCGTGTGTATCAGTAGGGCTGGAAACAACGTCCAGAAATTCATCTACGAATCTGACATTTTGTGGAGACATAAGAACAACATCCACCTCGTGGAGGAGTGGATCCCCAATGACATTTCCTCCACCAAGATCCGCAGAGCCCTGCGGAGGGGGCAGAGCATTCGTTACCTGGTGCCGGAGGTGGTGCGCGCGTACATCGAGAGGAACGGGCTGTACAGCGCCGAGAGCGAGGCCAGGAACGCGGGGCTGCTGCTGGCTCCCCTGCAGAAACACGCCGCCGAGCCCAGGGGCTCTCAGGCTCTGAACAACTGACTCGCTGTCTGCTGCGGGAAAAGCTGCATTTCAGTACAGGAGAGTGTGTTTTCTAGGGCTTGGTTGGGGGTTTTTCTTAGGTACATAGTGGGCTAATTCTGTACATCTGTAGTTACTAATGAGGTTTGGTGCACTCGGTGGTTGGACCCACACGACCTTTTTCAAGTTCAGTAATAAGATTTTCACATTTTAATGTTTTGTCCCAGTGCACTGAAGTGAGTATAAGAATTCACATCGGTACATGAAAATTGCAAATGTATAAGCAAAACAAATGAAAATGTTCTGATTAGTTTTAACTCAAACTACTCTGCTATTTATAAAACAATAACACAAATATTTTTAATAACTTAAAGTGTCTTAACAAAGTTATCCGGTTTCAAGAGGTACCATATCCTTAGAGTAAATCTATGTAAATTTTTTTTTTTAATTGTCAACATGTGGTTCACCTCAAAAAAGTTATTAATCTCTATCCTGGAAGGGCAGAATTTCCTCATGGCTGACGTGGTTCTAGGTTTAGCATGCTTTGAGCTGCTTGCCTTTGAGATATGCAGCTGCTTGTTTGCTGTCATGCAGTTTGCTTCCAGAGATGTCTTGTACTTTACTTTTCTGTTCAAGTTTCCAGGGCTGTAATGTTAAGCTCAGTATTGTTTCTGATGGAAGGACAAACCTACCTCAGGAACTGGTTTAAAGCCATTGATTTAATAGATAGAAATTAATAATAGTGTCATAGCACTGATTCTCAGACACTTATCCCTTTATTATAAATAATACCTTTATTTCATATAATAAAGTATCTTTTACTTTTGAGCCATAAGTGGAATATAATTATATATAGCCAGAATTGTTTTCTGTTACTAGAGAGAAAATCGTAGGATATCAATACTGACTGTAAGTGAAATATTTTTCTTTGCTAGAAATCTGGTTTTAAATCAAAAAGTGTATTGTCTATATTGTATGAACATAAGCTAGAAAGGCACTGTGACTGTTGTGGTGATAGAATTCTACCTCCCTTTATTTGCTGCTATCTCTTTTTTTTTTTGATTATGTGCCTTATTAAGAATGCCAAGGTTTGCAAGCCACTTTCTCATGGGTCAGCAGTTCTTTCATGGGATCTGCACAGGATGACCCTGGTCACGTTTTCAGATCAAACCCAGCTGCATGTGGGACTCTCCAGGCAGGCAGCCAAGAGGCTGTTGGGCAGGGCCAGAACAGGGACATGTTCCACGATCCTGGCTGCCTGCTGGGTGTGGATCCTTTGTTTTACTGTCAGGATCCAGGAGCCCGCCTGTTACAGCACTAGAAGTAATTTCACCCTGGCCATCTCCTGTTCCAGTCAGTTAGAAACACCAGCACCACAATCAGTGCTGGGGCTATTCATGGATGGCAGACAGGTAAAACTTCCAGGAGTGGACTCTTGTCAGACCCTCAAGAGAACACGGGGCCCTTTCACCACACATCATTTGGACTCAAAATATTTTATTAATGCTGCAACAGCAGCACGACGTACTTGATCTGCTTCTGTAATTGGGCCACATCCCTAAGAGAATGTGTTAGATGCTCAATGCTTCACATCAACTAGGATGGAAGTGGAAAAAAGTATTTCCACAGAAATAAAATCAGAAATTTGAAGGGAGAAAGGAATGAACCATCATAGGATGTGGCCAGGGCAACAGGCAGTTCTTAGGAGCTCCATAGGCAATTCTGTGGCTGAGACTTTAAACAGGAACCCTGGTGCCCTTTAGAGGTCTTTGTGTGAGCTTTAAGTACTGATTTGCAGAAAGAAGGACCACACCCCAGACTATCTGCATAATTTAAATTAAAATGTTATATCTGGACTTTGACAGGACTTATCAAGTACTGACTTCTCTTTGCTTGCAAGAGTCAGTAGTGTTGCAACAGTGCTTTACTACCATAACCTCAGAACACCAAGTTGTGGGTGAAATGTTACTATTTGAGTGGAGAGGAAACAGTAATTTTAATTTCTCAGTGCCATGCCTGGTTTAGCGCAGGTTAGAGAACAATATCCAGCTGCAAACAGGAAAGAAGCTTTGACGTCCTGAGTTCCTACTTGCATGATTCTGTGAGTCATATGGATGAGACTGCCAGCTCCAAAAACAGAGCTAAAATTTGGGGAAACTTCTCTGCAAAATATTATCCTTCTTACTCAGCCTAACACAAGTCAGTAAATAAATAAATGTAGTAGGTATAGGTGTGTTTCCTCACCTCTAAACCCCTTATTTCCTCACTTACAAATTTCCTAAGTGCTTTCTCTTCAAAGTCAAGCATTTTTTATTTGCTTTTCAAAACACATTACTGGGTCATCAGCGATTTCTTTCACTTCTTTACTGAAGGTGAAGTCCAACACTGAAGCTTATCTGCTGCATCATGTGCTCTACTGCCTGTGTGTTCTGCCACAATGTGTAGCATCTAATAAAGCATCAGTGGGAACAGCTCCTGCATCAGCTCTCCTTTATGTGTCAAGAACAGAAAGCAAAGGCAGGAGCTACATCTCCTAAATACACAAGATTACTTCTTGAATTCTGTTTACTTTCACTCCAGACATAAACCAACATGATATAATTCTTATCTCTGTGCCATAGGTACTGCTTTAAAATTTGTTGATATAATACAATCCAGTTTAACAGTCAATCCATGTCTGTTCAAGTAGAGCATGTCTTTACAGGGGTACATCACCTTTTCAACAAATATCTGGATTTCAGATCATAAAGCCCCAGATCTAATAAACTTGCAGGAAATCTTAGTAATGACAAAATCAGTCCCTTTAAAGTATACAAGATGGACAAAATGGTTTAAACCAGTTTTTGGCTGGCATTGTGGCTCTTGGGCTATTAACATTTGCTCCACACAAAGATTTCAGACACGGTGAACTTTTCCCTCCAAAACAGCTGAAGCCATTCTAAAATACCCTCTCACCCACTGGCTCAGCAGTAGCACCCTTCCCCTCCAGCAGAAAGGGGTGGGATGTCATTCCACCCATGGGCTGCCTTATAAAAGGCCTGGCTACAAAACCACATTTCCATTTTTGTCTGGATCTTCCTTCTACTATCTGGCAATGCCCGTAGATTTCAGTGGAACCTGGAACCTTGTCAGCAATGACAACTTTGAAGGTTATATGGTGGCCTTAGGTAGGTGAAAATACCTGCTTCTGTCCTTCCTCCCTTCTCCCATAAGGGTCTTCTTGAATTTTAAGTACTGCTCTTCATTTTTAAGGTATAAAATGCAGAGAGTTCTTGTTAATTTTTTCATTGTCTCTGACAAAGGATGAGAATAGGCATTAACCTCTTGCTAAGTGGGGGTGAAGTCTGAAACCAAGTTTGGGTATCTCTGTGGGGGAAGCCAACTCTCTGCAGGAGTATTCTGGCTCAAAGTCCTGGAAACCTTACATAGGAATTGTGCAACAACTGAGTAAAGTGGTTTTCAAAGAGTAAAAAGTAGAAGAGGACAACTTAATCCCTGCAACATGCAGCTTTAAACAAAACTAAAGGTTCCAATAAAAGAACAAAATGCTGCACAGCAGTAAGGTCAAACTACCAAAGAAATGCTTCTAGTAGTAATAAAGGTTAATTCCTGGCTGCCAGAATGGCTGGTGATAAATACAACTCTGATATTTTTGCCTTCTGTCCAAGGTATTGACTTTGCAACACGCAAAATAGCAAAAATGCTGAAGCCTCAGAAAGTGATCAAACAAGATGGTGATTCATTCTATATCCATACCACTAGCACATTCAGAGATTATCTGCTTGAGTTCAAAGTTGGAGAAGAGTTTGAGGAAGATAATAAAGGCTTGGATAACAGAAAATGCAAGGTAAGAGTGAATATATGAGGCGGTGATGATCAATCCAGATACTTGAGCTGAAATTGTTTCAAGAATAATATTTGTAGTGCAAGACAGCAGTAGGAGCCTGAGTTATAGACAAGGAGTGTCACCTTCATTCAGGAGTAATAGCTAGTTCCTCTTTTATCCAGGAAAATGCACATTTTCTACAAGTATTTTCTACATCATACAAGTATGAGACAGACATGCAGAAACATATTTTTGTTCCTTATTCTACAGAGTCTCATTACCTGGGAAAATGACAAACTTGTCTGTGTCCAGACTGGTGAGAAGAAGAACAGGGGCTGGACTCACTGGCTTGAAGGGGATGACCTCCACCTGGTATTGACTTCAGATTTCTACTAATTATATCTCTGTATGGCAAAAATTAGATTGTAATGTGGTCATGGTGTGCACAAGTCTTCCAGCTTTGTGGGATGTGTAATGGATGGTACATTGTGAGCACATTCTGCTTTGAACCGCTTCATGGTTTCACTGTGATGTGTAGTTAAATTGGGAATGTTAAGTGTGAGTTATTAGCGTGGCCAGAGTGGTGGCAAAGGATGTGTGCTCAATTTTGGAAGCAGTTCCTTTGACTACTACATATATCTATACTCTTGGGCTTTCTGTTTGTTTGTTTGTTGTTGGTAGGAGCTTCGTTGTGAGAATCAAGTGTGCAAACAGGTCTTCAAGAGAGCTTGAATCTGTGCTGGGTGCTGCCTGCAGGGACAGCTCTGCACAGGAGCCTCGTGTCCAGGGAGGGCTCTGTGGACAAGAACTGCCTCCTGTACCCACTAACCTGAATGGTCTGAAGTTTCTGGCTCAGGAAATAAGTCTGCTGTTACCAGTGTTAAAGGTCTAAATTTTGCTAATAAATGCCCTAAACCAAACTAATCTTAAGTACCTTGCTTTTAAATATGTTTTTGGAGGGAAAAAAACCAACCCAAAATGTAAGTGATGAGGCCTGGGTCTCTAGGTAATTAAAAGTCAATTAAAAGAAGAAAACCTGCCAATTCTAAGAGGTGTGTCATCATCAAACAAAACAGGGGGAGTGGGGTGCTGACAGAGAAGGGAAGATAACAAATAATGAAGGGAACAACAAAAGGTATGGATTTATTTTTCAAAATGCTTCTCTTTAAGGTGTAGACTACTACTTTACTTGCTTGTGTCTTTCACACTGTGGTGTGAGGCCCCATATTGTGCCAGAGCTGCTTTATTCTCAAAGATAAATCAGTTGAGCTTACCAGAGGAAACAAGCCTGTGGTCAAATCCCAGAACCATGAACGTGAGTCCAAGTGATCCACGAAGATTCCAGTCTGCAAAATAATTGAACTCTGTAAGCACATATACAGAGGGAAAACAATGCTGCTTTACTTAAGCTTTGTTTGCATGCAACTGTTAATTAGATGAAATATTTTTCTTTATGTGCAATATTGCATAGAAAAGCTTTTCTTGTGTGAACATGTAAGATAAACTAGGTAGTTACAAATTAAATGAGTTGCTGCATATTCTTCATTGCATATTCTTGAACTGTAGTTTAAGCTTAGTAACTTAATTACTTCATATGAAAGAAATAGTCCCTGACATTTTGAAAAAAGTAGCACCACCTTTGTGATACTTCTTATCGGTTCAAAACGCTTAAAGTCACCATCAGAGTCAGACAAAATGCATTGAAGCATGGAGGGCTTTTGGTTAGATTGACGCCCTCCCCTAATTACTAGACGTGTATAAATTTAAGATGGTTTCCAAAAGAAAAAGAAAAGGACTAGCAGTCTTTATACAGTTAGGGAAATGTGGGGCCCAGCAGTAAAATGCCTGGTGTTTATGCTATGGATCCTGACAAGTGTCTCCCTTCTGGAACCGAGTGGTTTCATTCGCTTGAAAACAAAATTGCGGTTAGAGCGTTACGTTAGTAGAAATCACAAATCACAAATTAATTCATCCGTTAATAAAAGCCAGCAGCAGGCAGAGTTTTCTGCGCCACCGGATGGCGCTTCTGCAGCGTGTGCTCCTTCCCTGGACCTGGCAGGATCTGAGCGTGCCAAGGGCTCCAGCCTCAACCAGCGCAGACACTCCCAATCCCACTGCTTCCAGCTGCTCTCTCCAGTAAAACTGCTTGAGACGCAACACAGAAAGGCAGGAATGACCTTGAAGGACAGTAACAGAGCTCCCCAGAGAAGCACTTGAAGAGTTTTATTCAAAAGTGTTTCAAACCACTTCAATTATCTTAAAAAAAAAAATCCCAAGGAAATAAACGCAAAATGAAGTGTAATCTAAAAATCAAAGGTAATAATATACATCTATTCTATAAAAAGACTGGCAATACATATTATGATCCAAATATCGGTCTCCTTTCTGAGCACCCCGGTTAAGTCATCAAAATATTTTGTTCAAAAATATTTAGATCAATAAAGTACATTAAAGATGTATATAAAAACACAAGTCCAGGTAGCCAGCCTGCCTCATCCATACACTTAAAAAATTGGATCAATTCTATTGCTATATAATTATTAGCAGCGTGTATGAAAATATGTCCTAATAGCTCATGTGGATCAGTTTAGTTCCATCTAAAGAATATACTTTTCATGTTCAAAGAACAGCTTTTACAGGATTCTTTCCCTTGCTGACTCGAATCAAACTGCCCCATGCACAGCTTACTGTTCAGGTCATATTATTAGTGACTGTTCATCCTGGGCTAAAAACTTGCTGATGCAACTCAATTCGTTTATCCTTTGCCAAAAGAGCAACTTTAAAAATCCTTTTCTCTTTCATCTACGTGTATTATAATTTAAATAAGCTGAGCTGGGAGTGAGCTTCCAATGTACTTACATGTAACTTGGCTGTAGCTGAATTTCATTTCGAATGTGAGAGAAAAGATTGATGTCTTCCAGAAATATCAATGTTTCTGTGGTATAATGAGGGAATTAGGGGAAGAAAAGTTCGTAATAAGGTTAAAAAAACACCTTAATATTCAAACTACACTTAGAAAAGGCCGAGGCCAAGTGCTCAGTGGGGTCTTGGCATCTTGTTTTTCCCTTGGTATGTTACTCAGCTCGCAATAATTAGATTTAAATCCTGTGAATTCTCAATCACTCGTCACTGAGAAGGGGTTAATATTTACGGACCCATTGGAGAGAGAAGCCTTTAGCAGCTTGGCCTTCCTGGGATGACGGCGTCCCTGAGCGGCAGCTGCCCTCTTGCCGCCCTTGTTCCCGCCTCTCCCGGACCCCTCACGGCCACCGCAGCCGCTCGCCCCGCGCTCCCTCACGGGCCCCGCCCCTCACGGGCCCGCC
>VZTT01001307.1:2913-13573 GCA_013400855.1 Buphagus erythrorhynchus
ATGTCATCACTATTGCATCAGAAAGGTGTGGTGCTGTACTCTTTCTGGATTAGTGGAACTTCACCAGTTGCATTAATGAATAATAAATTCTTTCCTGTGGCTATTGTATCAAAGAGTTACAAGTTTGCCAGCTTATGACTGTTAACAGTGCCAAGAATATTCATTCAATACAAAAATATGCACAATATCATGATTATGCATTGTCTCTCCTTGGCATACATTTTAAGATCTCATCCTGCACAATGTCCTAGTAATAACAGACTTTTATCAGCTCTAACCAAATTAGCTTTTGCTTAGGAATAAAAGTACAAAATTGGTTATTCAAAGGAAAGGGCTTTGTCTTATTCTGGGAGATAGGCAACTGCTAGTGACTTGGGATTTTGCTGATATCCTTGATATGATTTGAAGACTTCCACCTAGAGTATACTCTGATAGACACTGTGAGGGTGCAAATACGGGATTAATTTCTGACTTAACAGCAATTCTTCATTAGTGTGCAGTTTGATGCATTTCTGAAAAACACATTAATATCAGAGACAACAAATATTGATCATACTGATATAATTACCTGTGATATAAGTTTTAATTAGGTAAAAACTTGATTTAGAGTCAAATCTATTTTTAAAAATGCTTTATGAGTTTTATTTAATCTCATTTTTCTACACTTAAGGTCATCTCTTCGCCAATGCAGGTATCTCATAACTACAGAATATTTCATGTTAAAAAAAATTCTCTTGTATAATCATTATTATTGTTNTTTTTTTCAATTTTTTTGTTCAAAATTGTTTCAAATATTTTTTGGTCGCATATTTGCAATTATGTGTAACTAATACCTTTGATTAAGTATAGGAATATCTTTGCAGAAGTATTTGATGTTGAGAGTGAAATAAAGCTCTACTCAGTCTTCCAAAATTAGAAATCTGTATTTCAACAGAAAAGTTTATTTTAGACATTTGAGGCAGGTTTCCCAGCATGTTTCCTAAAATGATCTTGAATATGAGATTAAATAGATTTATGTTCAGCAAACACACATTTTTTAATAAACCCCACAACCTGTACTCCATATTGGCATAGGCAAAACTAGTTGACTTTTCTTCCAGGATTTGAAAGTAGTTTTCTAACCTGTGAAAGATTTAAAAGCCATTGTAACACAGCTTAACTGTATTGTAGGTGACAAAATTGATGCCATCTCCACTGCTAATGAGCAGTCCACTTTGAGTTCACCTACTTTGCTCAGGTGCTATAAAGGAAAGCTCTTGTGTGGCTCACGGAATGCCTGAAGCTCGTTGAGAGAGCTGCACTCCCTGCTCTGACATGAGCACGGTGACATGCCTGATCTCTTGGACACTGGGAGCATTAAGCTGCCAACTGCTGACAAATCACTCAGAACTCACCTGACAACAAAAGCGGTGCTGAGCTATGCATCACCTCTTAAATATAGCAATTACAACTGCTCTGTACTAATTATTCATTTCTGCCCAGCTTCAAATATTTAATATTTCCATCCTCATGTCACTCTCTCCTGGCAGATATTTCCTCAGCAGAAGGCACACATTACCTGTGTTGTGTTGGTGTTCACGTTGTTCAGTATACATCGACTGCAGGCTGTTATGTACCCGGTGTTATTTGTCACAGGGTGTCACAAAGGGCACAGATAGCTTATGAGACACAAAAACCCCAGATCTATTAGTGCTGAATCCTTGACAGAACGTTAATATTTCAGCAACTAAGAATGCAAACACAGTTAAGAAATCAGCATTTAATATTTCAAATATTTAATATTTCAAGAGTGGTTTGTGCTAATTGTGGATTATACATTAATAAATTACAGCCTTGAACAATTTCCTTCAATAGAGTTGTTCAAATTACATTTAGGGGAACAAAAAACATAAATTGATTACTGGGGAAAAAAAATAGTCATGTTGAATGTTTTTTTCCCACCAAGAAAAGAAAACTAAACTTGCACTTGCAAAATCCACAGGATAGATTGGACTGCAAGATAGCACAGAAAAAGTTGAACTAGTTTAAATTACTAGTTTGGGAACTGGAAGCAGTATTCCTGTACAATAGTCTTAGCTGGGCCAATAAAAGGCAGATGACAGAGGAGTGGAGTGAATCAAGCAAGAAAACCTACCCTGTGCTCTGAGCTCCTCAAAGGTCTCTGGTTCCTGGTGCACACAGAGTCAGCTCAGGGGTGGCCAGCCTCCAGACAAATTGCAACACACAATAGGTATGGTTTCCTTAGCTAGAATTCACAGGTCTGCCTCAGGGTAATCACTAGCTCCCCAGAGCTCCAGGATGTGGAATGATAAACCAGGAACCATGGACAGACTGTGACAAAAAGCCCCAATTTTATAATACTGTCAGGGCTCCCCCATTCTTGTATCTTGGCTTTGCAGTTTCTTTCTGAGACTCCCAGCATTTATGTAAAATAGGAATAATAGAGAATGAAGACTGGAAAACATTTGTTTCACATGCATCGCTGCAAACAAGCTGGCATTAACAAACCCAATATTCATAAAAATGCAGTAACTCAAATTCTGATTGCATTTATGAAAGTTTATTGTATCAATTAGCAAAGTTATATTAAGCAAACTAAATCCACTCTCTAAGAATTGCGGTGTATTGACCTTGGTTGGATGCCAGATGCTCACCAAGCCACTTCTCCTCAGCACTTCACCCTCTCACTTCACCCTCTTCTCCTCAGCAGGATGGACTGGGTAGAAAATAAGTTGGAAGAAAATTCATGGGTGAAGATAAAATCAGTTCAATAAAACAGTAGCAAAAGTGAAAGTCACGTGTGGACGCAAAGGAAAACAAAATAATTGTTTTTTACTTCACATAAGCAGGCACATTTTGGGAAGTAGGGCTTCAATATGCATTATTGGTGGCTCTGGAAGACAAATATAATAATAATGCCCATCCCCCTTTCTTCTCCTTTTTCTTAACTTCTACTGCTGATCAGATGCCATATCGTATGGAATAACCCTTTGGTCAGTTTGGGTCATGTATCCTGGCTATGTTCCCTTCCCAGATGTTGCTCACCCCCAGCCTACTGGCAAGGGGGAATGTTGGAAAACCTACCTTTATGCTGTGTGAGCACTGCTCAGCAGTACCCAAAACACTGGTGTGCCATCAGCACCTTTCTAGCTACCAAAGCACAGCTCCAAGGGCACTGCTGTGGGCAAAATTAGCTACAACTCAGCCAGACCGAATTCAGAACTTATTATGGAAAAATTATAATAATACATTTCAGTCTGCACATGGTAAAAAAAAAAAAAATTAAATAGACCAGAAGATATTTAGTTAGAGTAGAAATGCTTTCACTTCTCCCTGTTGCCCTCATTATCTATGAATATAGAAAATCAATAATCTATAGTTTCCATTTAAAGTATACACATCAACTTTTCTTTAATTTCACTTGGGGATATTATGAAAATAGAATGTTGATGCAGTGCAGATTTAGTTAGATGCTTGATTTTCAAGATGAGATAGCTAGTGTTGAGTCTACACCCAGACATGTGAAATAAAAAAGGATTACTTGAAAGATACAAATGATAGCTCCTAGGTTGATTAAAGTCAAGCAATCAGAAATAAGGTGCAAATACTATCCTTATCAGGTCTCTTTATGTCTGGTCATTGCATTTCTTATGGTACATGGGAAGATCCACTGCTCTGAGAGCCCCTGTGGAACTCAGTAGCAAATCAAGATACACTGCTTTCAATTGAAATTATATTTAAATGCTGTGTTCCTTCATAAGTTTATATTTGAACTATAAACTCAGGTTTACTTTTTTTAGATAAGGGTGGTATTCTCTGGCCTGTGGGACGAGACAGAATGGATACCAAAGTGCTGAAACACAACAGATGCCATTGTGACACTTCTTTCCATCACACTTCAGACATTGTGGAGAGAAGGAGAGTCCATAATAACAGAAGAAAATATGTCACCTGTCTTCAAAATAGGGCAAGAGGTATTAGTGAGGAATGAGGGTACAACAAGATTGATCAGCTGAACTTCAGTCCATAGAAAATTCCAGTTCAGTCTATCCTAGTCCCATGATGGAGAGGTAGGTTATTAGGACAAACCATCATGGGTTTATCAAGAATAAGATCATAAAGCTATCAGAGTAAGCTGAAATGAGCGAGATAAAATTATTGAATCCATTAATTAATAGAAAGCAGTTGAAATTCTTTACCTTGACTTTAGTAAGGCCTTTGACATTGTCTTACAATATTCTTGCATTCAAGCAAAGATGTCTGAATGTCTGGACAGTCAGGAGAGTAAAAATCTGTCTGGATTATCAAGCTCTAGGTAGCAGTTATTGTTTTGTACTATAGCTGGAAAATACTTAAGGGAATTTCCCCAGGGGGTCTATCCTGGTACCTGTCCTGTTTAATATCTCTAAAGACTGATTTGGAAGAAAAGATTAAATGCTCCCTCATAAAATCTGAAGATTACACCAGACATGGGATAGTGACACCAGCTTTCAAGTTCAGAGAATGGGCTGCCATTCAAAATGGCCAGACAATCCTATCCAGGAGGACCAGACAGGAAATTCAGCACAGGGATAGATATAGTCCTATATCTACAAAAAAACCCCAGCAATGCAGGTCAGGCACTCACTGGTGGGAGAATAGATCTGCTGAAAACATTCTGGAGGTCCTGGCAGACAGGAGGTTGACCATAAGACAGCAGTGTGACCTGACAATGGCAACAGCAGCACACTGTGTCAATGAGGAGCAGAGCAAGGAGCTCAAGGGGAGTGACCAGCACCTCTTGACTCTATAAACTGTATAAACCATGTTTGATACTCACCACAGATGAGTAGGCTTGGGCCTTGCCATGCCACAGAGTTGTGGATAAATGGAATTAAGTTCACTGAGCCACCAGAACAGTCAGCACTGGAGCACTTCTGTGAGGAGACACTGAGGGAGCCATACTGGTTCATCCTAAAGAAGGCATGGCTTTAGGACAATGTATATCTCCTGAAAGTGCCTATGAGGAGCCAAGAAGGCAGAGACAATTTACTGAGGTAAATTACAGGTAAGAGGCAGTAATTATGAAATATTAAGAAATAGCACATTACAAGGATGACTTGGGAAAAATCATTTTTTACAATGAGAACAGACAATGCATTGGTCAGGCTGCACAGAGATGTTATACTGTCTCCATGCTTGGGGGTTTCAGGACCCAGCATGCTACAGCCTTGTGCATCCTGGTCTGAACTACATGATGTACCTACTTTCATCAGGAGGTTCACCTAAAGACCTCTCTAGATCACTTCCAGGTGGAATGATGATTCATGCCCACAGCTTCCATGATATTAAAAAAGGTGTTTTCAGGTCATCTAGAAAGGCCACAGTCAGTACCTTCAGAACTGGTAACTCATAATTTATGAAGTGTAAGATTCACCACATTTAACAGATCCAGGTAAAAAGCTAGGTTCTCAGTTTATGTTCTAATTTTGCTTTCTAGTCAACAGAAGTAATGTAGTATCTCCAAAAGATGATGCATCCCACTTTTAGATATATATTTAAATTGAGTGAGAATGGATCATTCCCTGAATGTTCCTGTATGTCTTAATTTCCTGTAAAGAGAACAGGCTTTGGTAGATTCTTCTGCATGCTTTAATCAAAAATTTCTATTATCAAAAGCAGAATTACTGCCCTAAATTCATTGCCTTCTGTACACTGTTTCTGAATCAAATTGCATGCAAACTCTACCTTAATAGATGTGAATAACACACTTACCAGTGAAGAGTTATTTTATTTATTTACAGAAGAAAATATAATAGAATTTAAATACTTTTATTTTCAACATGAGCTTACTGGAGCTGCAATTAAATACATCCATTTTCATAATAAATGTTGAGGCTTGTATTTTCCAGGTTATGATTTGGGACAAATCTGCTGCCTATCTTCTGGTTTCCACATCAGACATTCTGATGTTGCAGATATAAATCTGAAGTAGAAGATGAGTACCTTGATACTAGAAACAAAGTGGGTCCTCTGTCTCAGTTATGTCTATTCATCTCCATGTTCCTCAGCATTTGTAGCCTAACATCTAGATTTGTCTGACTTGTGGTCTCTGGTGCACTGACACAACAGAGCTTGTGTGACAGAGCTCAGACTGAGTAACTGCACTGTTTTATCCAATCCTTAGAATAACACAGCAGATTCCTTGTCCTGGAGTAAATAGGTAAACATAGATCATATAATATCCTGAGTTAGAAGGGACTCAAAAGGATTATTGAGTCTAACTCCTGGTCCTGCACAGGACAGCCCAAGAGTCACACCATGTGAGGGCATTGTCTAAATACTGCTTGAAGTCTTCTCAGTCTGGTGCTCTGACCAGTTCCCTGGGGAGCAGTTCTAGTGCCCAAACACCCTCTGGGTGAAGAACCTTTTCCTGATATCCAACCTAAATCTCCTCTGACACAACTTCAGGCCATTCCATTAAGTCCTGTCACTGCTCACCACAGACAAGAGATCAGTGTTTGCCCTTCCTCTTCCCCCTCAGGAGGAAGCTGTAAGAACCAACGAGTTCTTTCCTCAGTCTCCTCATTTCTAGGCTGAACAGACCAAATTACCTCAATCACTCCTCTTATGGCTTCCCTTCCGGACATTTCTCTATCCTCAGAGACCTCCCTGGGATGGTCCCTTACAAGTTTGTATCCTATATTGCAGTGACCAAAACTGCCCCCAGCACTCGAGGTGAGGCTGCCCCAGTGCAGAGCAGAGCAGGACAATCCCCTTCCTTGGCTTGCCTTGGTGATGCTGTGCCTGATGTCCCCAGGACAGGGTTGGCCCTCCTGGCTGCCAGGGCACTGCTGGCTCATGTTCAAGCTGCCATCAACCAGGACCCCCAGGTCCCTTTCCATGGCACTTCTTTGCAGCATCTCATTCCCAAGTCTATCCATGCATGCAGGGTTACCCCATCCCAGGTGCAGAATTAGACACTTGTGCTTGTTGAACTTCATATGTTTGGTGTAAATGGCATTGATTGTGCATTTGCAACACAACAATCAAGACTAGTAGCAAGGCCAAAGTTTGAACTCCCATATCCAATGAATATCAGCATAGTTTTGCAAACAAGTAATACTATTATACTTGCAATTGGAAAAGTGACTTAAAAATCAGCATTCTAGTTTCTCTAGGAGGCAGTTGTCTTATATCTCTAATAGCACAGTGTGTGCCAGACCTTACCCTGCTGGATTTAGGGCCAGAACCTGCAGAAATAAGCCAGTATTTCCTAGCTCTAAACCAGGATATCTTGGTGAGGGAGGGGGAGGCAGGGAATGTACTATGGCATAAAATGGGTAGGTTGGTAGGTCTGGGGTCTCAGAGTACTTGAAAAGGTAACTTTTTGTGCTTAGATTTTTGCCTTAGATTTCTTGAGCAGGAATAGCTGCACAGTTACAGACACCATGGTTGCTAAAAACTGACTCTTCTTTTCCTGAAACAGTAAGCATTATAATTTTGTCACAGTTTTTTGCAACCTTCAACGTCCCCATGAAATATGGAAATAAAATATTATCATAGATATGTCTGTCAACATTCTGTAAACATTTATTCTAAAAAGGAGCAATTCAACTGAGTGAATGGAACTATTCCCAAATAAAACCTGTAGCATCAGGATTACACTAAGTATTATGAATCTGTGTAAAAGACACCAGTACAAAAGGAGCAAAAGAATATTCAACTGGAATTATTTAGTTTAAAAATGTGAAGTATAAACTAAATTAAATTAAGTACACTCAGAAAAATCTTGAAATCAAGATTTCTCAAAGCTGACTTATTAACACCCAATCTTAACAGTAAGAAGTAGTACACTTAATGGGTTACTTATTAAGAATCTCTACAGATCATGTTTCAATTTAAGCTCTTAATGATGAAAAATTAGGAAGGGGTGTATTTTAATGTCTACTCAGTGCTAGTTTCCTCCTCTATCTCAGTAGAAGCAACATAAAAAAAAAAAAGTATGCAGGTGAATTTCTTAAGCGTTCTATTAATTCATACTTTATTTCATGCATTTAATCATTTTAAGCTGTGGTTTGAAAAATTTCCCTATTTAAACATTCACATAATTTCTCCAAGTATTGCTATTTTGGTCTTCTAGTAAGTTATCTTTCCTTATCAATGTCATTTTCTTCACCACTTTTCAATCTGAGTTTCCAGAAAGGTGTATATGTCTCTAGTCCCACTAGCTTCTCATGACCAAACCAAAAATGAAATGCAGTTTGGACTTGTAAAATGCAGCATTGGACTTTCTTTCCCCTGACTAAGGTGCAAAAATTTATAAAAGGAAAACCAATGAAAGCAAATGGTAGTATTTTTACTATACACTCAACCACTGAAATGGAAACATTATTACACAGTGCATTTTTTAATTCACCTGTTAATGAAGTGAAGAACAAGTGTAAAAAATTGGACAGTGCTTTCTTGCTCTCAGACCTGGTGCTATACTACTTAAAGGCCATATGTTGTATTTATTACTCATGAG
The DNA here is from genome assembly GCA_013400855.1 of Buphagus erythrorhynchus. Lineage (NCBI taxonomy): Eukaryota > Metazoa > Chordata > Aves > Passeriformes > Sturnidae > Buphagus > Buphagus erythrorhynchus. The sequence goes on from VZTT01001307.1 coordinate 11,420, forward strand.
CTTTACCTTGAGCAGCTTTCCCACAAGAGGCAGGCTGTGCATGTATACTTGTGGGAATTGGTTCCACTGGGATCAGAGCAAGGCCCAAGTTAGCTTTTAAACAGAGAGGAAGCAGGAAAACAAACCAGAAAAATACTGTGTGTAAACATAGTAATAAAACTGAATTCCTTATTAATGTGATTGTGGAACCTGATAGAAGTCTGGTACTAAAGAAATACACATCAATCTGCATGTCATCAATTACCAATTTATAACACTTTATATTGGTGTGAACCAATAACACTTTATTGTTCATGAGGATACACATTTAAGGTAAAAATAATTGCTAGCAATAGATTAACAGATCACATTAAGCCTGCAAAATCTGTGAAAACATTTTTTTCTCCTAAAAATTAGGTGACTTGCAAAGTTCTTCCCTTATAATGTGCTAGGTGCTTATGGTGTGCAGTATGAAGTATTTATTTGAGTTCTAACCAGGTGTAAAAAAAGCGTATATCAACCAAAGGGAATATATTTTATGTATGGAGTTAAGAATTTATTGTTAGCCAAATTAAAATCTTGATCTGATCAAAATCTAGCAAACATCTATCTGTAGTCCTGCTAGAATGATATACGTAGTCCAAATATAGAGAATTTAATTGGTAATAATATGCTTGCAAACTGTTACTCCTGAGAGCCTGTTACTCTGGTGTTGTTCTCACACTCCCAATATCCCTCTGCTCAAGGCCCCAGACTTCTTCACACAGAGACAATGAGGTGTCAAAGTGAGTTAGCATCCCAAGCTCTGTGCTGGGTGGGGAGTGGTGTTCAAGGTGGAATGGGGACATTTCTTTCCTTTTATGATCAGCTCTGTTTTTCCAATGTTCTCACACCTGGTTGCCTCTGACTGGAGTCCAGCCCCATTTGGATGCTGCATCACAACCTCCCCAGCCCTGGCAGACACCACAGGCAGCTGTCTGTCCCACAGGGAATGTCTGGTTTGACCAGCTTCATCCGCCTCTGGCTGTCACAGAAGTTTGACTCAGCTCAAGCAATGCTCTTGTGGCCACCAGCTCATCGTTAGAGCAATCTGGCAGCAGCTCAGGCTCAGGCAAGCCCTCCCAAGCACTAAGCACTGCCCAGGCACTGTTGACATTTAACTATAATGTGGCAGAAATCCTCTTGGTTGGGTTATATTTGACTGCAGTAAGTAAAATGAAATAGATTGCATTAAAACTTAGACTTTTTACAGTTCATACCTGGCAAATACCTCCCACAACAAGAATAAGAGTCCTACTGCTCAATGGGATTTCTGGTTGTAGGAGGTTTGTACTAATGTAATCTATTCATATCATCTGCACAGTCAATATTCTCCTTCTTCAATTATTTTTAGTTGAACATTAATGCAAGTCCCATAACAGAAAAGCAAAGAAGCACTGCAGGCACAATTATCAGCTTAGCAAATGTAGCTGGAACTCTAATAACACAAGGGGGGGCCACACTTACTAATGAATATTGAGAGTAGAAATTAAGATTTCTGCCATTATAAAAAGATGTCCTAAGTTTTGAACTTTACATTCTTTCCTAAAAAAAAGTGAATCATTATTTGTAAATGATCGTCAGTATTTTTAATTAATTCTATAATTTTTATGTCCTTGTCTTTTTCCAAACTTAACTCCTGGGGTTTTTTTATTTCTCTGTGCTGTTGTGGGCTGGCTATATTTACAGAAAAAAAAGCATAAACATTTTCTTTCTTGTTTTTAACACACAAAAATGCCTTCTCTTTCATTTTTTTCAGTTTGATTTACCATTTTTATTCTACCTTATTTATTTTTAAAACATTAATAATTATAAAATGGAAACAACCATCAACAAAATTAGGGTTTTTACATCTTTCTAAAAAATAAAATAATTATAAAAATCTGTTGCAAAATTTATTTGTGCATCCCAAAGAATGGACAACACATGGATTTACTGCCCTTATAAATTAAATTGTAAGACATATAAATATTAGTAGAAATTAAAATTCAGCATAGTGTTAAGCACTGTTAGAGGTTATTTATACCAAGGTATTGTCTCTTTATCGTGTTCACTTTAAAATGTACAAAGCCCAAAACAAGGGAGGGAACAGAGAAATTTACACTTAATGTGACTTTCCAAAAAAAACAAAAAAGA
>VZTT01001310.1:5728-21105 GCA_013400855.1 Buphagus erythrorhynchus
ATTAATGTAACCACTACTTAAGTAAAGACAGCCTACTGGATATTATACAGTTTAAGACACAACTAAGAGTAAGATACCACTCTACCTAGAAAGTCCCATGATGAAAGACCAAGGGAAATGGTGCATCCAACCTCCTTTCAAACACAGGGCTTCCTACAGCTTCCATTTCAAGCCCAGAAATGTCCTATGTGCAACTGACTAATATATACCTAGAAATTTGAAGTTAACTTTATTTTCTACAAGTGCAGGGCATGGATACTTTCTTTAGCTTTAAGGCAATACACGATGCAATTGTAAGTGGGGATGTTCAACAATATAAAGACAATATGCATATGAACTTGGCAGTCAAATTTCAAACTTAGAGTCTTGCTGTACTGTTTTATAAAAACCATAAAATACGGGGAAAAGTGAATGTCTCTACTACATGGTTGACCCTAAAAAGGGATTGCATGAAGTATGCAGGTCCAGAAAAAATGGTACTAGAGCACCAAAACTGTAATGAATGCTTACCTTTATCTATACTTTTACATGGCAACCCTGCAGTAATCCTCAAATCTGGCACCAGGAAGGAATTTCTCTAGGGGCATACTGGCAACAACCATAGCTGCTTTTGTCCTTTTTCCCCCCCTCCACTTAAGCAGCAAATACAGATAATCTGTTCAGAACAGCTGGCATGTCCCATTCATAGAAGTTTGTCTCTAACTACAAAGGGAAGGAATGCCTGAGACAGAAATATAGATAGAAAATAGCTTCCTTCAGTTAAGTTTAGAAGAATCCAACTTGCTGTTTTCTAGGGATGACTATGAATTTTTATCTGGAAAAATTCAGAGTGGTTTCCAAATAAAAAAAAAAAAAAAAAGACATTATTTAACACTTGATTTAAAAAAAACCCCAGCATTATTTAACACTTGATTGTTAGTTTGCTCACAGCAAAATGGTAATTAATTAGTAATTAATCTCGTAATTAGTCTATGATTCCTTTCCTAATGTCAACATTTAGAATTAAGCTTTAGATGAGGAACAAAGTGTTGCTAATAAAAGTCCAGGCTTGATCCATCAGGAAATACATTGTACTATTTCTCTATATCACGTGACCTTGTAAAATGGTATTTTAGTTTAACTTTTAACACAAAACTGTATCATTCTAATCCAGAAAATGGTCAAAATACCAATAAGCGTGAAATCAAAACAGACTACCCGCCTGACCCAACATTAAAAAGCGATACACAACAGAACAAAGTACTAGTGAAAACCTAAGACATTTAGAACTACTGCAGCAAAGTCATGTTATCCACTCAAGAAATTCCTTTATAGCAACAGTCCATTTAATATGCTAGTATATATTTAGCATATAACAGAAAGGATTGTAAGAATGTCACTGGGAAGAGCTTTATCACACGAATGAGGCTCATTTCAATACCTACACTTAAAAACTTTAGATTCCAATAGGTGGTTGAGGAAGAGGGGAGATAATACATTAAATTGTGGAAGGTACCCAGCTGAACATAGAGAGTACCATTTAAGTTCTCCTAAACATCATAAAATAAGATGACCAAGTGAGACCTGGATCAGCATGATGCACAACCAGAACACGTTCACCAATTCCATTCACTGCCCTGCCTTGCCAAGGACCTCTTTGAACACAACCAGTTCCCTGTAGCTGGTGGGGGGGTCTTTGGTAGACTCCAAAACTGCCTGATCAAGCCAGAGGTCAGTTATCCTGCAAGGGACAGCTTCCCCTGGAGTCCCAGGCAGTTCTCAGCTACAAGGTACAACTGCAAGCAATGCCTGGAGCCAGGCTTTCAGCGAAATCAGGCTTGGAAGCACCTCTTAGCCAGCAGAGAAAGAGATTAAAGAGATGCCGTCGAGGAGATTCCATAGAATCTTCATTTCTTCTATGAAGGGGGTCTTGTCCAGCAAATCCAAAGGGTGGAATCCTAAGGGGACTTTTATAGGTTTTAAGGGTTTTGAATTTGGACCAGTAAAATAAGGGATTCTGTAACTAACCAATCTACAAAAGACTTTAGGAAAAAGAGCCAATTATCTAAGAGAAAAACGGACCACTAGAATTACAGAAAGATAAAACAGGGGCCTACAGAGGGGTGAGATACTTCTTGGTATTAGTCACTCTAATTCATCAACTTCTTATCTAAGGTATCATGCTTAGAGGGGCCTCTCTTGGGGGTTTGCCTTCTCTTCAGAGATGGTCTCTGCTTCCTCCATACTTCCCCATGTCAAAGCCATCATATTTCTACTTCACAAGAAACTAATGCTTGACTTAAAAAAACCCAACTCTCCTCCCCCTTTAGGAGTTCTTAAATATCAAAATGGAGGAAATCTACTAGAAATGCTTTGAAACATGGAAATTATGCAAAGTTTCTTTACCATGAAGACAAGCAATAGGATATGAAGACACTGAAAACAGTAGTTCATAGGAAAAAAATCTGATTCTGTAATCTACATGTTCACAAGGTGTTGGGCTCCATCATTCCATCAAGAACTAGATTCTTGTCTAAGATTCTTCTACTTGACTGCTTTCATCAGATTAAGCATCTGGGATTTAATTTAAGGGTTTCAGCTTTACTAAGCTGTCACAAGAGCACCCCTACTTTGATAACAGTAGCTGCTCCAATTATGACCTGGTTTAGGGTTGACAAGTATAATGATTCATTCATGGCACACAAGAAGCAATAAAAAGTTGTTTTGCATTACAGCTTTAAAAATGTGGGCCCTTTTTTCATTTAATTTGTTGCTTAGCTTTTGCTAGGAGGACTCTAAAAATTGCAGTAAGAGGCAAATGGGGCTTTTAGTTTAATGCAATCCCCATATTTAAATGATCTGTACCGGCACAGTGCTCGAGTGGGAACACTATTGTTTCACAGTGGGCCCTGATGGTGACATGTGACATTTGTATTCAGGTCCTGTATTATCCATGTGGCTAAAGGCCTTCCAATTTCATTTCACAGCCAGAAGCCTGCAGAAAACACCAATTAACTTGCAGATCCCATTTGCCGACAAAACAGTCTCTTCCCAGTGTCTGGCATCTGGCAGTGCTCAACATTTAATTCCAAAGCAGAGCTTCACAGCCATCATGATCCCTGGTCTGGGGTACAAAGTCAATTTCCCCCCCTTTTTTTTGTGAAATATTTTTGGTTTTGATGAGAACAAGCAACTTTTACTTTATTTTTCATGGATGAGTATTAATGACTTACTTATTTACTAAGATTACACAGTCTATTTTTTTTTTCTCTAGACTATGAAGAAAGCTAACTGACCTTTCCTTCAAATCAGAGACCTCAGCTCAACAGGCATCAGCAGGTATTTCCTGTGCATTTCCATGTCCATACCCCATTTTACCAATGCAATTTAATTAAAAGGCAAACCAAGGGGCTTCAGATAATTAATCATTATAACATCCCAAACTCCTCAACCATGGTTGCCACAAGTCAAACACCTAAAGATCAGCATGTGAAATTTATGTACTGGAATACCACTTAAATAGCAAAGAATTCCAATTCCACTTTAAACTCTGCAAAGTGGAATTCACGTATTACTGTGGCAAGTTGGAAGTGACCATCAGTGCATCACTGAAATTGCATCTAAATTCTCCTAGTCTGATAAGTATCTGAGCAAGCCTTAGAGCTCTGATTTGTAATCTCTCCAATAGTTTTCCTCTGACATTCTGTAAGTAGCACATAGCTTATCCCATTCCTGGATGTAGAACAGGGGAATCTGCTAGGCAGTTATATTCTTACTCCCTATCTAGAGGTTTGAAAAAACAACCGTCTAGTTATGTGGAAGGTTCTTTTTGTTAACATGATGCTTTTGAATCATGAATTGCTGGAGAAATTAAGACTTTGTACTAAAATATTGCCAGATTCATACTTAGACCTAAAGTGTTTTATTTGGGGATCTTGAGTGAAGGTCTCTGTGGTTTTAGTTTTAGGGGGTTTTTCATTTTTATTTTAGGTGTGTGGGGTTTTGCTCTTGTTCATGTTTTTAAATCAGCGCCTTCAAATATTCAAATCCAATCTGACTACTGAAATCAGCTGAATTTACCACAAACTGAATTTGCCACAAACCTGAACAGGAACTGTGATCAAAGCTCAGTGTGTCCTTCCAGCACCTTTGCCAATACCCAATGCCAGGCAGAAAGCATTACTTAAATTCTAATGAAAGGCTCAAATGACCCAGTCAAGGAGCAAAGCTGAAGTTATTTAAGTATGCTTAAAGGTCTATGCCAAGACGGAACTGACAAAATGACCATATGCCTAGCAGTTGGCAGAGAGCATACCAAGGCAAGCAAGAGAGTCTTTATTAAGCAGTCTATATTTACTTATTCTTGTGCCCTAAAATTCTCCCTTGTGCCCTAAAATTCTCCCTAACTACAACAAGTTGCTACCTACCTGCGACAGAAATGAGACTACGGCTAAAAGATTTTTTAAAAAGACATACACATATGCCTTTCCCAGATTAGTCTGAACAGGAAACAAAAAATGTTAAATATGCAGAGGACTGTGTCTCACTCCCTCTATTGATGTTTTGGTTCTCTGACACCCTAGAAGGTAACAAGCCAACATTACTTTGTAACAAAGGATAGCATGCATGACTCCTTCAAACACAGTGTCTGAGTAACTTCTACTGGAACAGATTATGCATTGCTGTGGCCATCCTCCTTTTCCCTCTGCAGTCTGCTCTTGTAATTCTGCTATTGTAACTCTGGTCTCCCTGAAAATCTACTTGAACTTTTTGTACATTCACTTTTTTTTTTTTCCAGATTCAAGTTTCACATGGAAAAAGCAATGTTTAATTTGAAAACAGGGAAACTCAAGCAAAGTAAGATCCTAGCAAAACACTGCAGAAGCTTGTAGCCTTCACATCAGGTAGAAGTTAATCTGGAGAGATTCACACAATTAACAGCATTTTGGAGGGAACTTGCTATGCACCAGTGGAAGGAACCAGTGGGGAGAAGAAATAGACAGTTTAGAAACATAAACACTATCTGGAGATGAAGAACCAAGTTAAGTTCTACCCTTTGACTAGTGCTCACCTGGTGTGACTGAAATGTATGTGCAGCTGAAACTATGGTACAAGATCAACATGTTTTGGTACTCTTAAGAGGTGTCAGAGCAGTTCAGGACTGAAACAATGTGATCTGCCTCAGACTGCAAATACAGCAGCTCAGGTAGTCGTAAGGCTGCTTTTTGGGAGTGACATCTAGAATTCTGATTAAATAGAGGTAAACTAAATTCAATTAATCCAAAAGTATTTATTATTTGATGCTGCAGGCAGACAGATTCCACCTCCTCTACCTTCAGATAGGTGCTGTCCAGAAAATTATGTTAATACAAGACTGATGAAACAAGAGGAGCCGCTACAAAAATTTTAAAAAACTTCTTTGTTTATTGACAGCATGTGGCAAGACTTCTACAGGTAACAGATGGAGAACACATTTCTACCTCTCCCACCACCTACCAGTTCAACCCACATAAGCAACGAAGCATGAGACCCTCCAGTTTTCAGTATGGTGGGATACAATTTTGTTCCATCTATGCCCAGCTAGGCATGTGCCCTGCTTGGCAAAACCTGTTATTTTTGGCAAAAAACAAGACAAGGGATCATAAAAATGGCTGTTAAACTTGCAGTTGTCTCTAGACTCCAAAAGAGTACTGCTATGGTATTAAGGGTTTTGATCACAGAAGTCTGTAATCTCAACTAGATAATTAGCAGTTTATTAGCCTAGTGCTTCAATCAGAATGAACATAATTTTTGCTATACACGTTATATCCAGTCTTATCCCACCAGTTACTATGTGATTCAATCATTTGAATGACTGGTCATTTTTGACCTCTAACAGTGCAAGAGTTAAGTTTTGCATTTGACACTTCTTTTCTAAATGAAGCATGTTACTAATACTTGGATTTGACTTCATTTAGCTTGATTTTGGACCTTTAAATTACATTAAGAGCATTATGATATTTGCTCTCTTCTTTGCATTACTTACATAACGTCTCACGGGACATATTCTGTAAACTTTTGCTTGTTTGTTATTAAATGTTTTCATGTTTTCTGCTACTAAGTCAAGCACAGCCATATTGACCACAGTACATCAAAACAGACTTCTTTAAGTCTATCTAGACTTGAAATGTCTTTCCAGAGTGTGAACACAGGTTTCTACTCCAAATTCCATAAATCACAAGGCAATTCCATTTAGACGATGTGAGTCTTCAGCTTGCTTTAGGACAGCCTCCAAGACACCTGTAATAAGGTTTGCAATGCTGAGACAGACACATTAACTCCCTCACTCATACACCCAGTGAATAACCTTTCAGAGGAATGAATTAAGATTTACCAATATATTTTAAATAATTCAGGTTGTCTTTAATCTTCCACACACTTGCATATCTACTAGTTAGTAGTTTGTTATAATACTCTATATCTAGGAAGGCACTTGTGGTTACTTTATATCTTTCCTCTCACCTCACCATCTTTAAATACTGTTGACATTCACATTCAAGTTGTATTGATTTTCCCTTCAGATAACACCCTGTATCAATACAGGCTGAAGCTGGGAGGGATTGAGAGCAGCCCTGCCTAGAAGGACTCTGTGGTACCAGAAGGTGAGAGGCTGGACATGACCCAGCCATGGGCACTCCCAGCCCAGAGAGCCAAACGTGTGCTGGGCTGCATCCAGAGCAGTGTGGGCAGCAGGGCAGGGAGGGGATTCTGCCCCTCTGCTCTGCTCTGTGAGACCCCACCTGCAGGGCTGCATCCAGCTCTGGGCTCCCAGCACAGGAAGGACATGGACCTGCTGGGAGGAAGTTCAGAGAAGGGCCACAGAGATGACTAGAGGGACAGAGCACCAGCCATACAAGGAAAGGCTGAGAGAGTTTGGGTTTACTCAGTCTGGAGAAGATAAGGCTCTGGGGAGACCTTAGAGCACCTTCCAGTACCTAAAGGGGACCTATAAGAAGGCTGAAGAGGGACGTTTTACAAGGCAGGCAGTGATCAGACAAAGGGGAATGGCTTTACACTGAAAGCTGGAAGGTTTAGATTAGGTATTAGGAAAGAAATTTCTTACTGTGAGGATGGTGAAGCACTGGAACCATCTGCCCAGAGCAGCTGTGGATGCCCCCTCCCTTGAAGTGTTTCAAAGCCAGGTTCGATGAAGCTCTGAGCAAACTGGTCTAGTGAAAATTTTACCTGCCCCTGGCAGGGGAGTTGGAACTAGATTATCTCTAAGGTCCTTTCCAACCTAAACCATTTTATGACTCTATGATGAAATTATTAGAGATTTTGAAAATTTCTGAAGTAGTTTTTCAAAACTGTATAAGTGTGTTCCTGAACACTTTACAGCCAAGTGTCCTCAGACCTCATCAGTTCAAATATGCCTTTCCCATTTCAGCCGGTGTTATTCTCTTAATTGTACAACAAAGTCATCTATCAGGTAACTTTCCTGTAAAGCAGTGTTAATTGTTAGTCCTCTGTATTTCATCTCCTTTCTTGCTCAGTAATTGACTTCTGTAACTGTGAACTGGTTTCTTCCTTAACCTTTCCAGCTTAGCACTAGAGGCTTATATATTTCACCTCAACTGTGTAGCTACATTTCCACTTTTTGCTTTATTCATTCTAGATCCTCTAGTACTTAAAAAGTGTTTGAATTGTACTTCTTTTATATCATGTTCCCTCTCCTTCAACAGTCTCATGCTGTAGATCAGAAATTCAATTTCACCCAAATTTAACTGAATAAAGAAAACTGCAGAAAACTCTAATTTGCTTAGCCTAGAATCACAATAGAAGTTTTTCTCAACTCCAAATATGCAATTCTTTCTTTATTATATATGAACACCTAAATGAGTCTGAATTTACCCAGTTCATCCCAGAGCTGCCTATACTTGTCAGTCATTGTAGTTCCTTGTTGCCTCCAAAGCGCCAGACGAGGGTCAGCCATGAACTGCTCTGTTATCAACGTCAACATGCGAGCTCCATTTGAATCTCTCATTTTTAGCATCTCTCGCACCTAGGAAACGAGTCTTTTAATACAAACTTGAAAAAAGCAAAGAAATCGCAGTACAGACAATATGCTGCTGTGTTAAATATTCCCTTCTGTTAAGTTAGAAATGCAATTTGTATGTGTGATGGGAAATTTTTAAGTAGAAAAAACAGTCTGCCTTCCCAATTTTTAACAAAATTTTGGATTCAGTATCCAATTGCAATTCCTCGGAGAATTTTTCCACAAACAATCCACAGGTGCATTATACAAACTGCTGTAAGGTTTTCCAACATTTTGGGGGTAGGAAGGAAAAAGAGAACAGCAAAACTGATGCTTGAAATGTTACTTCATATCCTTACAATGATAAAGAGCCATCAGAATTGTAGTCCACTGCTGTACAACTCATTAGCAAGTTGCCATTGTATTCCCAAGGCTTTGTTATTTTACAACAGCAGAGTCTAGAACTTTGAGTAAGATGCAAGCAAGTACAGACTGGCTTGGAGAACAGGGGAGAGAAAAAAGATTCAGAGCACTCAACACACCTTTGCAAAAAGCAAATTGAGCTGTTTCCCTGATCCATGGTATCCACCCTGGGAAAGGAAGAGTTTAACCTGTTCTTGGACTTGTTCCTCATCCAAATGCCAGCAATTTTCATCATCTATGCTAGCACCTGCTGTTGGGTCAGGAGCACCTGCAAACAGCAAGAAAAGAAATCATTATGTTCTATATGAAGCAGAGAGGTTCTTGAGTTCAGGGGAGAGGACTACAGCAGAGGTTTTTGGATTTGTGTCTTCTCCTGGTTTGGATGCCTTGATTTTAATCTAAACAGTCTTTAAAATAGGCTTAAATTTCTCCTCAGTAGTCTTAAGCACTTAGAAACTACATAGTCTTTAGCACTATGAAAAGGCATTTAAATACATATTCTCTTCTCTAATAAAACATTAGAATCAAGGTGAGAGTTTTCGTTCCCATCTTCAGCAGCTATACTAGAATGATTTTACAAGAAAAATTAAGATTTTGAATTATATTTCTATCACTGTGATGTTAAAACCACTCTCCCCAAAACACCTGTGTAATTCCTGTACCTTCAGCAATCTTGCTCAGGTTTAAGTGACTGCTAGTGAGCGCTGCTATTGATGAACATGAGGAGAATCATCACCTTGGTGCCTCTGAGCTGTGATGGCTCTGCAAAGCTAAAGAAAGAGTAAAAAAATCCCCAAACAAATCCAAAGTCTTAAAGCACTAAAGGCATTTCCAGCATAAATAAGAGCTACAGATACTTAAGACCATGCCGCTTTCAGAGGAAGCATTTTTACATAGGCAATGTCATCTGCACAGAGTAAATTTAGAGCAACTCTACTTGAATTAGCCCAGTGTCAACTGAAACGACTAGATTCACATCCAGCAGCGCTTTGGCCACAGATTGCCGTAACACAGCTTTTGCAGATCAAACTTTCCCTCTCTTAAAGAATGACAAAGTTAACTAAAACAAGTTCTTGCACCATCTAGTAAAACTATACTTTTCTGAAGAATCCTGAACCTCCACTGGATATTTTTTAAAAGGTCCTCCAACTGAACAGGTTGAAAGGTACTTATCTAGACCCTGGACTCAGCTCAAGGTAGGGCATCACCATACCAGATATCAGTTATTTTAAGCATGGCTGAGACTCAAGTTGACTTAACATTTTTATTTTGAACTTATCACAACTGCATAATCTCTATTCCATTATGTTTTACAAAGATGTTATAGAAATTGAATCATGTTACACAATCTCTCTTTGAAATGTGTGCATATTACCTCTGTAGAAAAACAAAGAAAATACTGCCAGGGAAGGAAAATTACACCAATTTCTTAAAAGCTCAAGTATCAATTGCTTAAAAGCAGTTTTCTTACAGAAATCCTGAAAACTTGAAAAAACCAAAATAGCTACAACTCTACAATGTATAGGAAACACCCCATTGATTCAAGCCTTTATTTCACAATTGCAGCTCTGCCATGGAGGCGAAGCTTTTAAGTGGTCACAGGAAATGCTGAACTCTTTATTCAATGAAAATACAAACAGAAGTTTCAAAGGGTCAGAGGGATGTCTTACCTACAAATTGCTGAGACAGTAAACAAAAATATGTTCCAGCTCAGCAAGTTCCTAAACTGCCTCCAATTTCAGAGCCTAAAGCTGGGAACACTGCTGTATATATACACACACATATGTTTAATTAGTAAGAAATTGTGTCTTTGCAGGTGTGAATAAACTCTCCTGACTTCCACAGGAACACAACAGTGTCTCAGAAGACAGGAAGCAAACTCAAGACAGCATAAAAACCAAGGAATGAAAAACTTGCTGTTCTGCAAATGCTTCAATCATTAATGTATTAATTTAGAGGACTTTCAATTCTGTCAGCTATATGGAACACATACTGATTAAGTCTTTGGTTGCAAAAAACAAGATAAAAAGGAAAATCAAGCCACAAGAACAAGCAGTGCAGCTGCTGCACAGACCCAGGTTTGCAGTATCACCTTGCAAACAGTTTAACTATTTAATTGCTCTAAAACACAAAGAGGGTGAAGAAGAGCTATATAAAAGCAACAGTATACAAAGTACACTTATATTTGTTCCTTACTTCAATAGAGATTTATCTTCAAATAATCTTGGTATGGTTACTTTCAAACTGAATTTAAAACAGCCCAGTACTCCTCAGTTAAGCTTCCCTATTTAGAGGGTTACACTTCATCAAATGCTCACCTGTCATTTTGTGTTACAAGGTTAAAAAAGCAATAGGGCTACCACAGATTCTTTAACAACAGGTTTCCTTTAAAAAGTAAGTGTGCCTGCTACCCAGGGCCACCAGCATTGCCTCAACCAAGGCTACTCCCGCCAGTAGGATTCCAAATATATCTTAACCAGGAGCACAGTATCATTATAGTCACACCATGTTACTTGCAAGCAGTTAGGTCAGACGACTATAAAAAATGAAGATGCCAAGCCAAGGGTCTAAGCTCTACAGTGCTCTTCAGCACAGTATACAGATATACTGACTCAAAGTTATCTTTTTCCTACAAGATCTTATATAGGCAACATTCAGTATGATCAAAATTTTTAATTCTAAAGAAATTTCAGTGTACATATAAGCAGCACCTGTTGCAGTCTTCGGCAACAGCTGTGGCACGGGGACACTGTGCCTGATCAGCCACAAGTCCAGCCACCTTCCCACCAAGGCAGCAGCCAGGCATTCCACTGATGCTGCTGGACAAGCCTCAGTATCTGCTGCCCATCATTCTTGTTTTGGGGTCAAGACATGACCATCTTCCACATCTCTCAATGAGGCACCTTTCAAGTTCACTAGGCTCACCTCCAGTCAGGTGACTGATCTAGCCTGTTTCCTCTCCCACTCAAACAAATCATGGATGGGATTTCTACACTGGCACTACTCTTCTGAAAACACAGGACTGGGTGAATAGGTAAGGAACTATCTGAACGAGCAAGAGGAGGAAATTGCCTTAGGGGCTATGAGAAGCCCTAGCAGTAGCTGTCAGGAAGGCTCAGGCTCAACATTGAATAGGCAGAGCCAACGGTTCAACCCAAAGACAGCAGCTTTGCTCAGGGCACAGCATGGCCCTGAATGGGCACCGGCAAGGCTCTGGCAGGACAGTTTGGCTGTGGAAAGAGGAATATGGGCAGCCCTGAACTGAAACTCTGCAGGGCAGTTTGGTACCAAGCCTAAATCCTGTTTCCCGCTTGTAACCTGAGGATAAGTGTTACTCACATGCTTTAGAGAGGTGTCATAAGGATAAATGAGTTCACATATTAACTATAAAAGTGAAAAGCACTGTATAATTATACTAATATTAAAACCTGTAATTAAACTGTGTCAGTTTACAGACACGAAACTAACATATTAATCTCCTTCTCTCCAGCCTCTGGCTTTTTAAAATTCTGCCATGACTAGTCTTTGAAATACATTTTACATCATGTACATACAGTTAAATACAATAAATAAAGTATTTATAACTAGTATACAGACACAGCCATATAGACTCACTCATGCTCTTTTATTATAATTATGAAATTGCAATCTCAGGAGTCGAAGCAGGAATATTGTGCACAACTGTTTGTGACACTGAGCACCTAATAGTATTTGAAAATAGGGTAGCAACCTCTTATATTTAGGGTCATAGCAGGTTATATGTTAAACATAATTAACTCCCAAGTTCTAAGAAGCAGAAACATTTAAAAAATAAACACTTTGTTCATTTACAAAGCAACTGCTTTCAAAATGAGCAACCAGATTCAAGAACTGGTGTACATGGAGATCTTAATCTTACAAAACAGAAGCAGGCAGGCAGCAATGACTAAAAATGGACCATGAAGTTCTTATACTGCCAACTACTCAGATGCAGATCAACAGGGTGATTTGGATAAAACAAGGCAAACTGCTTCCCTAATCCTTATTTCTGAAGTACTATAGGAGTTGACTTCAAATAAAACCATGCCAAATTATTCCCTCATAGCCATCCCCACTGATATTTTCTTGAACTTTCTAATAAAAATGTCATTAATTTAAGTGTACCAATGAATTGTAGATCAGTTAACATTTCATTAAATGTCATTCCATGGCAGCATTAAAGAGAAGATATGGAAAAATTATCACAAACAAAAAATATGACTTAATGAGTACTATGTGAAAATCAAATGAAAGAAACCCAGCTAGAAACCAATGCTGCTATATGCTGATTCATAACAGAACAGTGATTGATTTTATAAACCTAGTATGCTCAAACTATTCTAAACAATAATTACATAAAACCAAAGATCATTAAAATAATGATTCAAAAATATTATTATGCCTTTGATTCCTCAAACAATTCCATGTTTATACATAAGTCACATAACTTCAGGACTTTTGGGTTAAATATTTAACACCTGTTCCATGGCTCACAGCACCAAAGGAAAACAGCAAATGCTATGAAGCTGTCAGTGATAACAACATAAGACACAGGACTGGCTATGTTAAGTTGCTGAGGAAGGTTAATAAAATCACAAGTTTTTTAACTTCAAAAAATTCTGTGTTCCCTCTGTATGTACAGAGAAACATGCTGTATTATCTACTAACAGTATCTAACCTCTCCTGCTAAAATCCACGTCACAAAAACCCACATCATCATACAGCACTAAGTTTCAAAACTTAACTTGTGCATGGCAGATAGAAGAACTTTATCGGTATGGATAAGCATACTTCAATTATTTATCTTCCATGTCTTTTAACAAAATCTCGCTACTTTCTATGTAACGAAGTTTTCCATTTATGCTTAGTGTATCTGAAAAAACCTTTCCTAAAAATATTAGCTTCATTAATTACTTTTTCATGTTACTTGGCAGCTGCCAATTTTTTTTTTTTTTTAACACATTCTACTACTTATTTACTTTCACTTGGGTTTCTTAAATTTCTCTAGTTTTGGCTACTCTTACTTCCTTTACAGATCTGGCTCACCAAACAATTCTCATACTAAGCACTAAAGCACTTCACCTTCATTCTTCTTGAAAGGAAATCCACCTTCCATTTTCTGCATTCTTCTTTTGTAATCAGACTCCCAATCAATTTTTCACTTTAGGCAGGGCCATGTGAAAGAGTCCATAACTTTAAAAAGAATTTATCTTCTTGAACATTACACATTCTTTTTACAAGCAGATCAACAGTGCATTGTATTCAGGCATACAGCCCTATCCTTCTCCGCAATTTTCCACTAAAACCCCCATCATTCCGGTTAAATATGGTACATACATCTAAACACGTATTAACCTGTACTTCCAGATTGCCCCTTTTAACTTAAAAGTTATAGGAACAATATTAGATATTCTGAAATTTTCTTCGAAAGCTTTCTTTTTGGTACATGTTTTCTTTCTGAATGCCTCCTTCAGCACTGCTAATATATATTACAAATAAACGTTTGCTGAGGATGTACTCACACTTGCCTGGACAAATGCAGAAGAAAAGGAGAGAAACAAGGCGCCTGTCCTTCTCAGAAGATGAATGTACTTCAGCTGCTTCCTACCAGATCCTCCCTCTTACATTTGAGTTCATCTGTATGTGGGTCTGTACTGGCAAGTGACTTATCTTGTGAGTTGGAGAATCAGAGAATGGCAGAAAGTCTAGAGAAATCCATATAGCTCCTCTAACAGCAGAGATTGCAACAGCAGCAGTAAACACTCAGGAAAAGAAACAGTACAGCTTAAAAGGTAAAAATTAAGTAGATTTGCCAGGCTGTCCTTATACCAACACCAGCAGAGCCTTCCTCACTATGCACATAAAAAAAAAACAATGTTAATATGGGATTAATATGAAAACAGACCTTCCCTCTCTCCCTCCACACACCCCACAGTTACTTTGCTATTTCTATTCAAATTCTCATGAACACAGTTTGGCTTCCCAACCAATTTACCGAAGTGGAAGTTTCATACTTATGAAAAGGAAGCTCTAAGATGACAAATCCAGCTGACAATCTGTTGTCATCCTGACTGCTCTCTTCCTAGACTATACTTTCTCTGCTATAGTTCTAAAGAAATTAACAGGGAGGAAAAAAGCCTCAGCTAGGCAGGACCCAAAGCTACATCCAGCTTCCTATGAGAGCATACCCAAATCAAAATCCAATGTGAAGCCACCAGTTCTGTAGTACAAACACCAGGGAGGGTATCAGTATTAATGGATTCAGTTGTCTTCAGTATGGATTACACACCACAAAACTCCAGTTTTGAGATCACCAGGAACATGAACAGCTGTAACAGTGTCACATGAGAAAATCAGAACACAGTATCTTCTCAAAAATAAGAGCTGCTTTTGTGCTCTAAAAATATGCAGAGCACTCTTCCAATCACCACCAAGTGAAAATAGCATGGCAAATACAGAAAAATATATCCAATAAATCACTTGTCTTTCCTGAACAAGTTATCAACTAGCCAACACATTCCTATGATTTTAACAGCATCCTCTTATTTCTTCCTGCAATGAGGCTCAGTCACGAAGCAAGAAAGGATATTGCATCATTTGTGTCCACCAAGAAACTCAAAGGCATTGGTTATTATAAAGCTGTGTCAATGTAAGTCACTTCGCTAATTCCCCCAGTAACCTCCTGAAAGGTAGCCAAAGACAGTCACTGAATGCTGCATAACAAGAGTTTTGAGCAGATGAACCATTATCCAATTAGCTTTTTGTTTAAAGGAGAGCACTGATGTTCCACCTCATCATCTCTCCCATGAGCCAGCTCCTAAGGAAGACAAAGACAGCTGTGGTAAAAGCTCTTCCAAGTCCCAGACCATTCCATACAAATAAATACTATTGAAGAGCTGACTCTTTTTGTGTATCACTGAAAATACATGAAAATTAAAACTAG
>VZTT01001313.1:6783-27171 GCA_013400855.1 Buphagus erythrorhynchus
AAAAAGAAAAAGAAAAAGAAAAAGAAAAAGAAAAAGAAAAAGAAAAAGAAAAAGAAAAAGAAAAAGAAAAAGAAAAAGAAAAAGAAAAAGAAAAACAAAAAGAAAAACAAAAAGAAAAAGAAAAAAAAAGAAAAAGAAAGAAAGCCAGACACAATGCATCCTTCCTCAGCTTTCTGACTTGCTGGGATTGGAAGGGAGCTGTGGAACTGCTCAGTTTGGATGGCTTCTGTGGAATAGAAGAGATGTGTGAACCAGGCACCTTAATTCCTCTCTGTGGATTCTTGTACTTGCTTTACCAGAAAAAATGCAAAGTATGTCTGCATGGAAGTGTGTTTTAAAAGAAACCACAAATCATTGTAGTATGCCAGGAACAAGAGCTACGACTCTCAGAAGTAAATACCATTGATAAAAGGGAAAGTGACCCTATCTTTTCCACTGCTTTGAATATAATTTCAAGTGCTAGTGCTACATATGGAGATTGCTCCAGTGTCAGTTTTTCTCCTGCTATTGAAATTAAAATGCTAAATATTAAATTATTAAAGAAATCAGACAGAAGGTAGATGTTGCATGGGAATTTGAAGAATACTGCAATGAAATTACAGTCAAAAAAGTCAGGTAATAAATGGGAGGCATGCTCTGACTTGCCAGTACTAATACTTTTATAAAGAGAAATTTGGAGAATTTGAACACAGGCAAAACTTTCCACCGCTAGTTCTACCTCAGAGACATTTTCAACCTTAATGAATTTAATTTTGAAACTAAGATCTCACAAAAAAACCAGTTATTTAAAAAGGAAACCACAAGGAGAAAATAATCAAATTTAGTAGGCTGAAACAGACATAGTTCTATAAAAATAATTTCAAAATAAGTTCATGCAAGTATAACACTCCCCTGTTTTTTCCAACTTTATTAGTTGGTCTAATAAAGACCAGTTTCCTCTTTATATAGACCTTATTTGCCCATTGCTTCATCCATTTATATCCAAGATTTCAAGGCCCTCTACAACAATATAAAACTCTGTAAAATTTCTCCATCAGGGAGGTGCCCAAAACTGACACGTGTGATTTACACTTACTATAACACCTTTAAAATAATATTTGACTACTTAGATGACTATCAGGCAGTAGGTGTAAATTATTGATTTTGTACTGCTGGAGGACACAAGTTCTGCTAACACTTGTCACTGCTGTTCATTTACTAAAATGTTGATGCAGCAAAGTTTACTGGAGGACATTCCCACCCTTCTGTTAGTATTTGTTGTACTTCAGAGCATAAAAGGAAGATGCATACCTTTCTAATTTTCCTCTTTAATTCCCCCTGCCTTTTATGGTTTTTCAGTTGTGTTTAGAAGCTGCAGGCAACGCAGCTCCATTGACTGAATTCCTGCAGTAATTTTATATAATAAGTGTTGGTTTGCCATAGGGCAGCTTTGGACAGCATGTTGCTGTTCTCTGTTTAGGTTTGTTCCCAAGATTTACTAGCACAATACACTAGTAAAATATATGGCAGGAAAATGCTATATTTCTAAGCAGACTTGCATGAACCAAATATCACCAAATATGCAGCAGATAATATAAGGGAGGTTGTTTTTATGTTTGTCATGAAGTACTGTTTGCTTGGAACATGAAATATATTCTTCCTTTGTTCATCAGAAAAACGTTTAAAAAACCCCAGTAATAAGAAGATTCATATCAATCTGAATTTCCCCCAGTATATATGTCCCAGAATATTCACGAAGCTTCCTAAAAGCATTTTTGTAGAAGAGATATCCATCCAGAAATTTTATCTACCAACCAGTCATAAAAATTATTCCAGTGACGAAATACTAGAAGGATGTAGAATAACAGTGAAATCTGTAATTTTATAAACAATCAAGCAGTCAATATCAGAAGCCACAAAGAAGTCTGTAATTATCCTATAATTCACAGGTAATTCTTGCAGGAAATGCTTGAGCTTCATTGTGTTTTTTGCTGTTGGTTCTTCACCTATGTAATCAGAAATATTGCCTTCTCAAACAGAAAAAAATCTTGATTTTTCAGAAAGAACAAAGCATGAATCAGGATAATCAAAAGCATTTCTTGAAATAAATCTAAATTTAACTGTAATCTGAATCTGCAATTGAATCTGAATCACAGATGAGGTTTCATGTTATATATAGTTTCTCATTTGATTTAGAGAAAATAGTTTATGCACAGTCAGACAAAAGTATGTTCAGTAAATTTATAGAATGGCAAATAAAAAGGCAAGGGTAGTGGTTTTGACATCTTTAAAGAGATGGAATGGATGAAACTTTGTGAATGAATTAAAATGTTTTGATTTATATTTTGGTTTCAGATATGATCCTGTAGAAGCATACCTGCACAGTTGCCAACTACTTGAAATCTGCAACAAACCCACAGCTGAGTCCGCATGGAATTTATAGCTTTCAGTCCCAATAAATGGTATGAATTTTTCTGGTTTATTCACTGATTTCATAGGCCACACTTTCTTGTGGGACTATCCATGGATTAGTGTCAATCTGGAGGAAAGAATTAGGCAAAGGAATGAACTATGAATTACCTACAACCCAAGTGATGCTTCATTTCTTTTATGCAAATAGGTAGAATCCAGATACCAAAGAAAAGTACCAACCCCTCCTAAGAAAATCTGTTAGATGTTCACAACCTGAAGAACGATGATATGTTAAAATTAATAAATATTCATAAATTAACATTCATACAAAGAGATACTAAAGCATTGTTTTTTGCTGTAGAGGTTAATATTACTCACAAAAGTGGTATTGAAGTATAAAACAGTATTTTATTCTATAGGTCAGACATGAAGGGAGAGATTACTTCTAATAAAAGGTAGGGTGAACTAAATAAAGAGTTTTGATATTGGTACAAAGGAAAAGACATAATATTTTGAGTTGATGCTGGCCAGATGCCAGGCCCCCATCCAAGCCACTCTCTGACTCCTCTCCACAGCAGGCCAGGGGAGAGACAATTTAAGGAAGGGTCCATGGGTTGAGATAAGGACCATGAGAGATCCCTCATCAAACACCATCACAGGCAGAACAGGTTCAACTTAGAGATATGAGGTGAATTTATTACTAACAAAATCAAAGCAGGATAATGAGAAGTAAAATAAATCCTTAGAAGCACCTTTCCCACCCCTCTCTCCTTCCCAGCTCTACTCCTACCCCAGCAGTGCAAGGAGACAGGGAATGGGGGCTGTGGTCAGTTCATCACCTGGGGCTTCTCTCACTGCTGAGGGAGAGGAGTCATTCCCCTGCTGCACCCTGGGGTCCCTCCCATGGGAGACAGTTCTCCATGAACTTCTCCAGCATGGCTCCATCTCACAGGCAGCAGCTCCCTGCAAACTGCTGCCATGTGAGTCCATCCCATGGACAGCAGCACCCCTCAAACTGCTGCAGCAGTGGGTCACTCTTCCATGGGGTGCAGTCCTTCAAGGACAGGCTGCTCCAGCCTCTTCCCACAGGTCTCCCACAGGCTCACAGGCTCCTTCAGGCACCCACCTGCTCTGGTGTGGGCTCCTCCAGGGGCTGCAGGTGGATCTCTGCATCCCTGGGGACCTCCCTGGGCTGTGGGGGCAGAGCTCCTCACCATGGGCTTCTCCAGGGGCTGCAGGGGAATCTCAGTTCCAGTGCCTGGAGCAGCTCCTGCCCCTCCTCCTTCACTGACCTTGGTGTCTGCAGGACTGTTCCTCTCACATGTTCTCACCCTGCTCTGCTCTGGTCATAATTACATCTGAACAATGACTTTTTGGTTCTTTTTTCTAAAATATGTTATCACAGAGACATTTCCAATTAGAAAATTGGCCCAGCCTTGGCCAGCAGCACCTCCATCTTTGGAGCCACCAGGGATTGGCTCTGCTGGATATGGAAGAAGCTTCTGGCAGCTTCTCACAGAAGCCACCCCTGTAGCCCCCCCGCAACCAAAACCAGGCCATGCAAAACCAATACACATAAAAAGAGCTTTCCTGGAATGTTTTAGGTACAGTTAAACCCATGTCTATTGGAAGGCAACATTATATATCGAAATCTGGAAACTTTTATTAGGCCCTCATTTTCAATTCTAAAGGCCAAGAGTGATGTCAGAGGATGTGTAGAGTGAAAAAGTATACACTGGTTGCACACATTATCCAGATTATCATGACCATTTTCCTAAGGTTTCAAATTTTCCGGCATGTCTTTTCAGACTGTCTAATGCTGATCATCACACATCCAGAATCCTGTCTCCTATTAGAGTCTAAAAGGAAAAGACTGTAGCATGAGCTTGTCAAATATTCACATGCTGTACAAGTGCTTGGACAGACTATGAAAAGAAATATAAATGTATATTTACATTTAATCTGCATCTCTATAAGGGTGTCTAAATTAGCAAAATTCTGTGTGTAAGTTAGTTTCCCAAAATGTAGATTTTACTCAATATTGCTAACTTACTTATAATAAAAAAGACCTGGTTCTCATGCAGAGATTCCCATCTGCAGGTCTGAAAATATTTCACAGAGTAACTCATTATCTTTTCTTTATTTTACAGATGAAGAAACCATAGCGAGAAGAAAGAAACAGGGCTTTGGGTTGATTATTTCTTAATATTTTTATATATTCTTTACCATAGATGGCTTCTGTTATTTTATGTCACAAGTATTGCTTTTGCTGTGTAAGAGGAAGAGCAGGTTTCAAGTTATCAAATAACGTATGAAAATTAGCATTTATACAGAGGGAAGAATTATGGAAAAAAGTCATCCTTCTTCCAATATTGACTTCAGTAAACAGAGAGTAAGAGTGTGTGTATGGTGATGGGCTTTTTTAAGGTGAATTTTTTTTTTAAAAATGAACCATGGACAGCTATTTGGGAATATTTCAACAATACAGTCTTTCTGTGCCTTGTTATTTAACGAAATAGAAATGAAACTTCTTCTTCAGCTTTGCTCACAATTATTTGAACAGCCCTTAGTTCTTCAATGGGAAGTGACAGATAAATGTGTATCATTTTAGAATAAAAATACAGAAATCTCTTTCACATGACTTAGATGCTTGAACTATTAGCAAGTAATCCAAACACACCATCCAAGTTACCTGAAAGGTTTTCAGACTGAAGCTAAGGAACACTTAGCAGGAAAATTGACAACACTATCAAAATATAAATACTTATACGTAAATCTGCTAGAGTCATAATCCAAAACTTTTTTTTTCTCAAATCTGTCAGACAGGCTGACAATGGGCAAAATTCTCGACATACAATGTTCAGACATGATACATGAAAATGACCTTTAAAATTAAGCGCTCACAATCTTTCAGTCTTTCAGCTCGCTGTATTTCAATCAGGTTGAATGACTCCACCCCTCTTCCAGGCTTTTTCCCTCATTTTTAATTGCACACAATATACATTAAGCCTAATGGAAAGAATCATAGGTCATTATTTACGACTCAATTCAACTCTAGATATGTGCACAAAGTAGTGCTCTGCCAAGCCTTTGTCACGTGACAGTATCACATTTCTAACAACGAATAATCAAGAACTTTGAAAACTTAAAACTCCAGTAAAGTTTCAGTACTCTTTTTACATTTGTCAGAATTTATAAATAATGATGGTTTATGCTTTGAAAGCAGAGTAGCAGGAAGTACAATTAATAACTTTTTTCAAGACTAACACTGATTTTCCAGTAACACAGTTTACTTGCAGCTGCTCAGACCATTCTAATCAGAGAAGATACTGTAGGTGTTGATAGACTAACCACATCCTATGCAATCTAAACAGTTCCCTCAAATTATTCTGATAGGTTCAGCAGTTGTATGTCATAGCCTGGAAAAAGTGCTTAAAGTGTTTTCTGCTGCCACGTTAGCATTTCAGCTCATAGCAGTTTCTCTGAGCTAATCTCCTACACAATCTCAGTGATGCTACTTGAATGAAACATAACATCAAACCCTTGCCCTCATCTGAACAGTGAAAATATTCACACTACTATTCTTAAAATTGGGTTATTACCACTGTGTCTTTGCCAATGTTAAAAGGGAAAAGAATGAAAAGACCATCCATCCAGGTTACCATCTTGGCACTCTTCACCAAGCTGCTGCATGTCATGAAATGGCTGTGCCCTCTTCACAGGCCATGGGGCTGAGGGTCAGGTCTGCACTTCTGCAGTGGGAGCAAACATTCAAGAAAACTACAAAGATTTCAGTGGGTTCTGGGAGTTAAAAAGCAGAGAGCACTCCTGCTTTCTACATCTTCCACAGAAATTTTAAATCTACTGCTTATCATATATTAAAACCCATCAAATGTTTGCAGATTTCAACCCAGGTTTAATGTTTTTAAGAATTTCATTGAACTATCCCTCTAAAATATTTTGCACTAATTATATAATTTAAAAGCAGCACTTGGAACCAGGATTTTACTTTTATGATCTGAATTTGAGAAAAAAATCTGGTTTTATTTTGGGGGTTCTGTGTTTTTTTGGTTTTGGTTTCGTTTTTTTCTGAACATCATACTTTATGTCTTTGTTTTGATTTTGTTCATTCGTTTATTTCAAGCACTTTAAACTACTTCACTGCGTTGAAAGCATCACAGGGTATTCCACAGCTGACAACATGAGGACTGTACTCCATGGGATGGAAACACAATTATTTAATGTTCTGAGAGCAGAAGGGCTTAAACTTGTTTGGCAATATTGAATACAGAGCAGACCAAATAACTTCTCACACATAACCTAGAGTTTACTGTATATCTGCCATAATTATCACTATTTTTCTGGCCTCACAGTCCCATAACATTAAAATTTTACTTTAATCATGGGCAACTGCATATCTGGTAAACATTGAAATATAAGTATTCCGAGTATTCTGTCACCTCTGACTGGACATTATTTTGAAGTGGAAAAAATGAAGCCAGATTCTGGAAGAGTAGGCATGCAGCCCTGTGGTCTATAGAGTGAATCTTGTTTCTGAGTTATGTGACAATTCCTGTATTTTGTGTAGATCAAGATGACCCTCAATTTTTACTGAAAAAATTATTGGTTTGTTATTGGACCACGGAGTGGAAGTAACAGATACAGTGTCTGCTACCAGCTTTGCAAGGGGGGCTTAGTGTGACCTAAATCCTTTCAACCTGAGGGTCTCTTCATCTACAAATTTGGTCAAAGTAGAGAGATCTTTTCTAGATCTGTAAAATTCTCTGAGGAACAGAAGTTAGCTATTATTTTACAATGCATTTCAGAAAGACAGATCCCAAAATAATTAGCAAGCCATATAGTTTAAATTAGTTTTCTCTAAAAGGAAATTACTTCTTAGAAGACACATGCTAGGCTGTACCAGGGGAACATAACTAAAATACCAAAAGGCAATTTTCTCTGAGAAAGGCTTACTTCTCTGAGCATAAGTCTAATTCTTTGATAATATAAACAGTTTTGAAAAATAACTGCACTGCATGAAAGTGCGTGTTTAGAGTCCCAAGTACTGTTTGATTTTGTACAAGCAATTTAAAGTACAATTAGCAGTAAAATAGCCAGTTGTTAAGGCCACCAATAAATTAAAGCCAGAATACAAAGGTGACTTGTGCTTAGTATGCAGATCATATAAACCCCAATTGCAGAGGCCAGCATTAGGATTCTGGACACCTGGTCTGCTCTGGTGGTGAATAAAGAGCAGGGCTGAATGTTGGGCTTCAGTCGTACACTTCTAGTGGTTAATCCTCTTTGTAATGGTCGATTTACATGTTAGAAGATCTAAAAGACAGGAAGTACAGTGTCTGGCTTTGAATCTTGGTTCAAGAGATTTCTGTTCATCTTCCTATGGTAGGAATTGCAATTTGTTACCCGCTATTTTGTAGCTTGCTTTGAAAATTTTTCATATGCTATACAGTGATTTAGCAATCAACCATGAATACAGTTCAGATAGTTTGTATGCTGTGTTTTTTACAGCTGAAAATAAGGCTGTTCATGATATATATTGGAAGCTGAATATTGTCTGTGTAGTGTAACAGCACTAATGACTATGATTCAAATATGGGAAAAAAAGGTTCAGGTGAGTCTCAAGCAACTTCATTCATAATACATAATATATTCATGCTTGAATGAAGTTATTCTGTTTTTCAAACGTTTGATTATGCTTGAAGTACAGCAGACAGTCACCGTGGGTCACACAACAGGCAAAAATTTGAAAACATGAAGGTGCCCTCCAATCTTAGAGGGTCCACTCTCCATAAATGAAGCCTGTGAGCAGAAGAAGTACAAATCTCAGTATGCCCATGATCACCAAACTGCCCCCCTGGGACCTCTGTGCTGGTCTGACTGGACTTTACAGCAGGGGTTTGGAAATAGATAACCTTTAAGGTGCCTTTCAACACAAACCATCCTATGATCTCTGAGTCTCTGACTCCTCTTCTGAATCAAATTGTGCCCTGATGAAGGACAGGGGAGTCACATGAGAAACCATCATGCAGGCCAGCCCAGCTTCTCTCCTGGGCTGTGCCATGGTTTCTGTGCAAGGTGCAGTTGTGAACATTCAACAACATGTATGGCTGAACAGGCTGTGGTTTCTGAGCCCATTTAGTCTCCATGAAGTCACTTCAGTCTCAAATGTCACTTTGGTCTCAGACTGACTCAGACTGGTGCTTCTTTTTTGATGTTCACTCATTTTCTCCCCAGCATTTGTGCTCCTCCGGGTCTCTCTTTCTCACAACAAGTTCTTTTGCCCACGCTTTAATTACTTACATCAGCTTGAGTCTGCACTTCTGTCAGGGTATTTCCTGTGACTCTTACCTTTTCCAGCACAGACAAATACACACATGAGATTTTGTTTGTAGCTCATTAGTGGCAAAATATGGCATGTTATGCTAGATGCTGAATGACTGCTAGTGAATGCATTTTTGATCTAAGAAGTCTTGAGGCTGCACTCAAGCTGATAGGTATGTTAGCTGCTGCCCACTCAGTCAAAATGTGGAAACAAGTGCACTTATTGTTCTTTGACTCATGGCTGAAACAGTGACACATCATCCAAACACAAAACCTGCAGAATGATTTGGACTCATCTGTGAACAAGGCCACTCTGGTTTCCCCAATTAGGAAAGAAATGTTTGCCAGAAATTTTTGAAGCACAAATGCTGCTAACATATGATACTGACTCCAGCTTCCCTCACTGTTTCTGAGTGATCTCAAGCTTTGCAATGTGAGCAGATGAAGGATGATGACAGACTACCTTTCCAGCATCTAAAGATCCAGTTGTTTGTAGATCAGTGTCTGAGATTTTGTGTTCTTGTTGGGTCTTGTACGAAAGGGAAGATGAGGACATAGGTCTGTGTATGTATTAAAAATATCTAAAGAGCAGAGGGATGGTGGAAACGTTCACATATTGTGATACAAGCAAACAGAGAGGGTAAGAGACTTACCTTCTGAGTGCTGTCTGGAAAGACAACTTTGGGCTTGTGAGCAAGGAATTCCTTGAACTAGTCTGATCTTAACAGAGTCAATGCAAAGAGAGCTCTTATCAATTCTGTTTTAAAAAAAGAAAAAACTATATGAAAAGCAAACAAGCCAGCAACCTTCCATCTTTTTTTTTTTTTTTTTTTTTTTTTTTTTTTTTTTCAAGACAATCTGGTCTGTGTTTATATTCTGGCCACAATGGATAACAGTATTTTTCTGTGTTAATGAAGTGTAGTGCCCATGCATACTTCTGTAATTTTCAGAGGAAAAGGATTGGACTAGTATATATATGTTTGTTTTCTGATCAAATTCTTGACCAACAGTACTACAAAGATACAGGCTTTGGTTTTATCACAAAAAAATATTTAGTTCAGCCATAGAGTGCTGGCTACTTTTCAGAATGAATGCCTACTACTACTGATCTTTGTTAGATTTCTTCATTCATAATTTTTTTAGCGAGAGATATGCAGAATTCAGGTGATCAATATAATAAAAGTTTTTACAGTAATTTGGTATCTTTGGGAAATTTCTTGTTTTCTTTTGCTGTTTTGCACTGCATCTGCTACATTTATCACAGGTGAACAAAAGTCATAAAACTGCAAAAGAAGTTACTGTTTAGCATTTCCCCAAATCTAGTTAATTTAAATAATTTCAAATAATCACAAGCTATCATTTAATCAAACAAAAAAAAGGGAACAAATGGATAGAGGTGGGAAAAATTAGAAAATGAAGTGTCAAGTGAAAAATTAATCTCAGTAGAAACTTGTCCAACTCAATAGATATTTTCAGAGGTTTTGAAAACAAAATAGAGATTTGTATAAGCGTATTAATATTTTGTTATTATTTTGAAATCACTTTTCTGCATATAACTGAAAAGAGGCAAAACACATAAAAGCAAGGGATGGCATTTATTTTAGGCAAAATATTATCTAGCTCTTTATTAAGTGAACTGAGGGATCAGTTGTTCATTCAGTCCCACAGCCTGATTCATGCCATACTGATGTCCAGCTCTGCCACAGCGGTAAGAAAAAACCAGCAGAAATGAAAACAATTTCGCAAAGGTTTCCCAAAAGCTAGTTAATATTGGCTGACAAAAGTAGGGACTCAGCCTTTATTAAAAATCAGCTCTTCTATTGGAATCAGCTGGGGTGGGGGCTCGAGGGGTCACACGCACCGCCGCAGCTCCCAAAGGTGACACGGAGCAGGAGGTCACATCTGCAGGGTGGCACAGCTGGGTCTCTCACCCTCACGGGAACGCCAAAAGACCACACAGGCTCTGATGTCCAGGGGTCTCATTCTGGTCGTTATCCTTGCAGTGATGGTGAGGAATAAAGTTGTGATATTTAGGGAGAGGTGGTCTTACACTGTCTTTTAGTGTTCTTTGAAGTACCAAATTTGACGGAAGTTTTAGCTTTTTGCAGCTTTTTTCTCTGTGTGGCACACTTGTTTCCTATTTGCATAAACTCCCATCTCTCCCTTCTTTGGTCACCATCTTTGGGAGATGGCGAGGCTCGTGCCCAATGAGAAATGTAACAGGTAACAAATTGAACAATGAACTAGAACATAGAACTTACAACATAACGGGAACAAAATAGTGGACTACAACATGGAACTTATAACAAGGTAAGTTATTGACTATTATTTATTACATTGGCCTTACCTTATTTTGCTTTCAATTGTGTCATCCAAACCTTTAGAGATCTATCAGTGCAATTCTCCTGTCATTCATGCCTATGAACAAACTTACATTAACAAGAGGTTCAAAAGTGAGGTAACACTTTTATTAAAAAAAAAATTAAAATTGGAGGGAGGTCTGACTTTAAGGAAGTCTAAATATATGCTATACATTTAGCTTTAATGTATGTTACAATAAAAACTATAAAGTGCTTTAAGCTAGACTTCTTTAGCAGAAAATGAGACTTTTGAGTAAATACGCTATAGACCTTTACAGTTTCCAAAGCAATTAATCAAATATTTCTAGTCTACCATCTGACTGCATTGCTCACTTTGTGGAATAACATCATAAACTAACTTCTGTCTCTGATCTAGCATTCTTATTCTTGCATTTCAAGGCTTTGATAATTTCGTAATCTCAAAAACTTCCTGTTTGTCCACACACTTATGTTATACTGCCCCATTAAAAGTGCTGATAATGGCTGTTGTTCAGGTTTTTTTAGTGGTTTTTGTTTGTTTGTTCATTGTTTTTGTTCTTGTTGCTTTTTTCTATTCTGTCTGAATGTACTGCCTAAACTAATTCCTGTGAAATTATTTTCTCTTATCAGATAATTCCATGAGACCCACTTCCCTGAACTTGCAAGAAATAAGCCGTAACTTGTATAAACTAGGAGGAGAACACATAGATCTGTAGCTGTAACATATACAACAATAATTATAGGTTGGGCTGGTAGAAGTCTTTATAAAAGCTAACTGACTAAGAATCTATCATTGGTTGCTTATAATTTTTTCAGGCTTTTACTCACATTTCAGACAATGTCTGGCTTAACTGAGCATTTGGAGGCATGTTTTTTGCATGTAATTCTTCCATTCAGATAGAAGAAACCTTTTCTCTTTCAAATTAGGAAAGATATCCATCAACCTCTTCTTTGAACAGACAGCCCTGCCATCTCTTTACTTTGGTATTTGCAGCTTGGCAGAGCACTTATAGCTATTCCCATGGAACTCCACCCACACACAGCCAAGTTATGCTTTGAATTACTTCACATGGGATATGCTGCAAGACTTCAGATGGGTTCAGCACCTTAATCTTGAGCCTGATGGAGACAGCCTGTCACGCTGGCCAGGCTGTACACGTCACTCTGAAAACACAGCTGTGCATGCTGTGCAGTAGCCAAGTCACAAAACCTCTCAGCACAGTCACTCCCAGCTGCTTGTGGCCCAGCTCTGCTCCAGGCAAGCAGCTGCTGGGGTCTATCCTGCACCCCGGCTGTGCAGGCAGGAGATACACCTGGCAGGAATGCAGTGGAGACAAGAACTGAGCAGGGAAAGTCCTGGGGACTGGAGTGTGGACTTGCAGGGGGAGGATGGACAGGGGAATGGAGCACTGGACTGGGAGCGGGCCTTGGGATACATACACACATAGCACAACATTATGGGCAGGGAAGTGACAAGAAATGCCACTGGAAAATGCTTAGCAAGCCAGATAAAGAAAAGATTTAGGCTGCAGTTCCTTATGAAAGTTAGGAAACCAAGATATGCCATGTCCCTTAACCCCCACACCCTTCCTGCTCTCCCCCCTTCCCATTCTTGCATTCTGTACATTGTGCTATTCCTTGCTGTGACACTAAGTGACACTTAGCTGCCTCAATGCACCATACCTAGCAGAAAATATCCAGTGTTTTCCACTCAGTTTGTCTTAAGCAACATTAGAAGACTGAGGTGACCATTCAAGAGCTCCAACAGGTGCCAATTCCAACACAAAGTGCATTGGAGGAGGATGCAACCCACAGCACAGAAGGGAGTAAGATAAAGTGCCATCACTGAGAAGGTCTCCCTTTTTGAGGCACTTTGTTTAGTGCAATTTGTGGAACCAGGTTCTGAGAGAGAATTGATGGATGTCTAAAATGGCAGGTAATGCTGGGGCCATGGGCTGAAAGTCAAGGAAGAGAAATCTGACAAAATTCACTAGGAAGCAAGATAGATTTTAATGGAACAAAAAGGTAGTGATAAGGTCTGAAAATGGGTTTGATTTATACAAAAGAATGTTGCTGGTAATGGTGAAGCAAATGGTAAACCAGGAAGGTGAATTTATTTCCTTTTACTTTTTATCTCTGTATGCTTATGGACTACAAGTCTAAGCATGTATAAAATGGAAAGGGGAGAGCGAAAGATAACCCCATTTTTTCTGTAGTAGACTAGGTAGCTAAGAGGAATGAGGCTAAAATTAAGGCAACCTAGGTCTTTAGAACTGTAGCCCCCCCATGAATGATGAATGCAATATAGATTGATGTTTGGAAGATCTGTGAGTGTCAATGCATGCCACATGCTGTACAGCAGTGTTAGCACCTTTAGCATAATGAAGTATGGAGAAAGGAGGAGGAGATGTGAAAAAGAGTACATAAATGAACACTTATGTCCCATTTTTCTGCATTCCACTGCTCATCTCTGAGCTAGTATCTCTGTGTCTGGCCAAATTGCAATTTATCCTGGTGCCTCTCAGGGTCTTACTAACGACAGTGACTGTCACTGATGGCTTACTCCTTTAGCATAGTTGCTATGTTAGATTAAAATTCTTCTCTTGGTTTACAAAATTTAAAAGAACAAACTTTAAAAAACATAACTTAATTTTAAAAAAAGAAAGAATAGAGAGAATAAAAAGGGCAAACCTCAAGATGAAACCTGAGGGCTTTGTTTTGGTTGGTTGGTTGCTGTTTCTCATTTACTTTTCAGGGAAAGCCTAGAAAATAATGCAAACTTCAGAGAAATTGCCTAGAATATGTAAGTTTGTACTCAACAACTCCATTGTATCTGTAAGGTGGTATGTCCTCTTCATTTAACATGAGTGTCATAAACCATAAATTAACAAGAATGAACTACTCAGATATTGCACTAATTAGTGTTAGAGTAAAGCAAGGAAAGCAAAAATTCTTGTTGTCAGACTGGAGTTTAATAGTATGTAGCAAATTTCTAGAGCTAGTCCTAAGGGAGCAACACTACCATTATAATTTGAATGAGCATAAAAATTTCTTTGCTGTGTAAACAATGCAATATCATGCTTGTATGGTGACAAATATTTATTGCAAATAATACTGTTTTCATTGTTATTGTTAAGAGGAAGAAAAAATGCCAAGGTTGGCATATCAATGATGGTGTTGGGGACTCATTGGCTTAGCATTATTCCCACACACAAAGCATTGTTTTGCAGTTTAGGCATTAGCTGAGACCCTGGTGATGAGGAGTCATGTCTTGGCTATATGACAGATGTTATATGATGCTATAGTTAACTCACATAGACTCACTGGCCTTACTTCTTATCTAATGTCTAATCTTATTTTTTTTTCTCTTTTACATAATAATTTCAGACCATAAGCTCAAGACAAGATCTCCTATGATGCCTATATGCACTGCCATAGGATTGGGAGTCACCTGGTGTTAATTGTGGTCATAGAGAAAGATTTGAATGGTCTTGAGACTGGAGTAACAGAATGTTAGTATGAAGTGTAAGGTAATGTATTTCTAGATAATTGAAAACATTCCTAGGAGCTTAACTGTTTGAAAAGCTGTTTCCAGCAGATGAGGAAGAATTTAATGTGCTACTCTAACAGATGTGGTGAGTCCAAATTACAGGCATATTACAGGTTGCAATAGAACTGTAAAACATGCAGGTTTTTTACTTAATGTCAGCTTATTTGTGTATATGCAATGCAAAATATATTGGGTTTTAGTCATAGCTCTTTGCACACTTACATATTATTTCTTATGTGTTGGTAACTGTGATGCCAAAAATGTTATTGGCACATTTGTTGGTGTTTCCACTCATTCCTCTTTAAGTTTATACTGCATTTGCATGTATATGACTATGTTTACATGTGTTTCTGTGTGTTTGTATAGAAGGTATGTAGCAATGTATGTGTGTGAGATGCTGATTCACTTCCATAGTGGATTAGATTTTACTTTCCACAAGCAGATCCTGTTTTGCTATTTCATGTTTATACTTATGTTTCCCAGTGTCCCCATCCTTTGTTTGCCTGACAACTTTAATATTTTTATTTCTTGCAAAATACAGTATCCCAGTTGGTTCACTTCTTCTGTAGGTCACTAAAGTTTGGTGAGAGGCACTTTGCTGCCCTCTTTACAGACTGGATGGGGAATTCTAATGTCAAAATATTAGTTTTAAAGCACAAGGACTGCTTTCTACTCTAGATTTGGACATAAATAACACATTGTTATTGTTCATTAAAAACACTAATAAAGATATGCTTTAGAAAGTAACAGAACAATCACATCGCAGAGGAAAATGCAGAAATAACAAAATACTAGTCAGTCAAATGTACAAATCAAATAGGTAAAGGGGTTATTTTGATTATTTTTGTTCAGTATCATATTAATGTTAAACAGAAAGAAAGTCATAGAAATATCTGTTACATATTTAGCCAAAACTTCCTCAGTAATTAATTTAAAACTTTACTGCTTAGTCTTCATGTTTTCTATCCCTGTTTTTCACTTTGCAATGTTGTTAAAGACATGTACTTTCATTACCATAGTAGCCATAGAAACATGACACTATAGATTTGACACATCTTTCAAAGTCCACAGAGCCATGGGAACTGAGCTATGGAGTCTTTGGGGGCAGCAAATGTTTGCAGTTGAAGCAATTCAAATACATCCTTCAAACAAATGGTAGAAGTCTCACACTAAGTGATGCAAGACAAAGACTGAGGGTCTGTGCTGCTTTAGGATCCTTCAGGTATTTCCTCTTATTCCTTGTGGCCTGGAAGTTTTAGGTGTGCTAGTCAGGAGATGGAACACTGTGATCCCTTTGCAATGGAAAATATTTTTCTAAACCCGCCAGTAATCCGGGTCTTGTGGATATATTCTTTTAGCAGTACTTACCTTTCTAAAACTTCCCATAGTCTTCTGTTTCCAACCATTATGCTCTTTAATTTACTTTTATTAAGCATCTCTGATTTGGAAATTGTGTAATATATTATGGCAGATAACTTTGAATGTCTACAGATGCATCTCAACTCTATTCCAATGACTATGTAGATGAAGAGAGCAAATATTTTAGAAGCTCCTGCAGAAAAAAGTCAGTATGTAAGCCATGTGTATGGGGATTATTCAAACCTTTTTACTTAGGATTAATTTAAAATTCTTCCCCTTTAATAATAGCTGTTTTTCTATTTTTTGCTCAGTTTGTAAACACTTAGAAGTTAAGGGGGTATCAAACTCTGATAACCACATAGCTGTGGAGCCAGCTAAGGTTTGTTGGTAATTCCAAGCAAGGATTGTTGGTAAGAGCATGCTGTGAGAAAGAACAGGATGTGGATGGATAAGGGGACATACACAGCAAGGGCAGCACCCTTTGGGACAAATGTCCTTGTCCTGGATCCTGGGAATAAGCACAACACAGCACAGCAGGAATGAGGCCAAGAAGTGGGCACAGACTCTATGGGGGAATCAAGACCACCCAAAACCCCCATAGCCTCTGACCCATTTCTAGAAAGGTCTGAAAGAATGAACTGCACACGAGAACTGATTTGCATAGAAAGGGAGAAATTTATCCCCAAGGTGGGGAGAACTTATCTGTAAAAAGATACCCCCACCAATCCAGGTTACAGGACACCCCATTAACTGGATTGAGGCTAAAACAGGACTGTGATCTCTTTTTCTCTTTTTCTCTCTCTCACTGACTAATTCATCCCTCTCTTTCTCTCTTTCATTTTGCCATTCTACACCACACCAAAATTGT
This sequence comes from Buphagus erythrorhynchus, assembly GCA_013400855.1. Taxonomy (NCBI): domain Eukaryota; kingdom Metazoa; phylum Chordata; class Aves; order Passeriformes; family Sturnidae; genus Buphagus; species Buphagus erythrorhynchus. The sequence goes on from VZTT01001313.1 coordinate 23,633, forward strand.
CTGTCGAACTCTTTCCTGCAGCAGTGGTCCTAAACAAAATCCAGGAGAATGGAAAGAGCAGGTAAAGGTTACCTGTACTGTCACTCAGTTCTTTTCACCTCAGACTTGATATGTTCTATTGATAAACGAAGCGATTTTTTCCCTGAGAAATGTGTCCAGTATGTAAAGTAAGACCTGTGATCTAAAGGGATGGCACTTGTGTTCATTCACCAAAACATGGAAGAAGTTCTAAATGATATATTATGAACTTCAATTGTATTTATTCAATCAGTAAATACACACTAGAGTTATCTTTAGAAATAACTAAAGTTACCTTACCAGAGTGAATAGCTGGTCTCACTGAATCAACTGATTTCACAGGAACTGTGATTCATCCTCAGAAAAGCTATTTCCTTCCTTTATAGACAAATTGCTTAAACGGCCTTCTTTCATTGCCAGCCTTATCATCTGCTGTTTTCCAAGACCTTTTGAACCATGTGGCATAGAAATGTAACACTGCAGCATCCCAGTTATCTGTAAATAAATCTTACATCTATTATTTAATCCTTCTAACCTCCTGAAGGTGGACTGGGGAGTGTCCATCCTCCGGGGACTGCCTGCATTGATGCTGAGAAGGGGAACAGGAGCCTCCAGGGTCACTCTGAGGACAGAAACATGACCAGCACACTGGAACTAGTGCTGCTGCTGTGATCCTCCTGAATTAAACTTCAAATGAGCCCTGCTATTCTCTTCAATTACTGTTGACTAGAAATAGCTACTGCTTGTTCTCATGTCTGAAGGAGAACATGATCTTTTTTATCAGGACCTGCTTGATAGCAGATATGTGATTTTACCCTTTCTTAGGCAATCACTAAATGTATCCTTAAAAAAATCGGTTGAGCATACAGTAACTGCCTTCACATTTAAACCAAATGCAAATTAGAGACCACCCAAATTAGAGACCGCCAAAATAAAGGAGAAAGCATAAGCCTTCAGTTATTTGCAAGATGCAGCATTGCTAGCGTACTTCCGAGTGATTCACCATGAAAGAGAGAGCAGTACCCTGAGAAAGGAAGCACTTTGAAATGAAGAAGAAAAGACAGTACAATCCCTGACAAAAAAATGTGAACACTGCATTGTGCAGATTGGTGCATGATAAAAGTCTCACTGGTCTAAATTGAAAAAAAAAGGATTATACTCTATCCAAAAGAATTTAAGTGTCACCACTAAAATCGAGTTGTCTGGATGTTACCTATAGTACAAGTTTATGTCATGGATGCCTCACAATTTTTTCTTGAAATTGCAAATTATACCTTTGCTTATTTTAATAGTATTATAACTGCTAGAATGGCACACACTTTCTATAGTATTTTTGCCAATCTAGACCAGTTTTGTATATATATCTGTGCCTGAAGCTGTGTGTATGTTGCATATTCGTTACTAATAAATTTATCTCCCATTTCTATTAAAACTTTATAAAATCTTATTTTTCAATGGTTAGACTTTTTCACAACTCTAATTGTCTTGGGCTGGAATTTTTTTGTAGGAGTATTATTTGTTGCTAAAATGACACTAGAAGCAGCATTCTTTTTCTCACATTGCATTACAAAAACTCAAAAACTTTTTGAGTCAGAAACATGCCTGTTGGAGCAGGATATTCAGTGTGAAAAATACTATGAACTTGTGAAAGCCAAGATTGTGGAGGGGATTTCCTAACTTTTCAATGCTTGAATTCTGCAAATCAGTGAAGCTTTTATAGCTGTTTCCTAAATACAGAACTATCTAACCAATTAGTTTGTTGTTTAGGTATTCTCTCTAAGTACTTAAAGCATCTTGTCCTCAAGAATATAGAATATGCTCTCAAGGAATAAACAGGGCTCTATCATAGTCTTGTACCTCCAGAATTGCACTTACATACCTGCCCTTATATGTGCTCTTGCACTTACATTATGTGAGAGAATAAATTTTTACTGTCTGCTGATGACAGCAGAAAGAGTAGCAGTTTATATAGTATTTGGAATTTCAAAATTGCTCCGTAGCACCTGGTTGGATGCCTGTTAACCAGCATTCAAAATGTGGTAGCAGTGGATATCAGAGAACCTTGGTTTCTTATCAGGACAATAAATGAGTAACAGTTTAAAAAAAATCATCTAAAAAGTTTGCAAATCCATCTCAGTTTCTAGGATTGGCATTTTAAAGAGGAAAGAATTTAGTCTAAGCGGGCAAAACACAGTTTTAATTCTGTACTAATTTCCTTGCTGACTTTATGAAATATGAACCAGTGCTGATCATAGTATTTCAAAGTAGTAATTAATCTGTTTCTTTTCATTAATTCTTTCCATTAATCCAATGCATAATATATCAACCAATGCCTGTGTCACTGTCAGTCTAGCAGCTTAGTAAATCAAAGTAATTCAGCTGTCGTGATATAGATTTCTCTCTCATTCTCTTGTGAAAAAAACAGTAGCTAACACTAAGAATTATTCCTAACAAGAGATGCAGTCTGATTTGCACTTGGAGATACAAAAGGGCTTTCAAACTTAAGATGTGTTCTGCTTTGCACAGGTGATCTACTTGTCTAGCTGTTTCGTTGAATTTATTTTAATACCGTGAATTTTCCCCATTTTTCACTTCTGTTTTAGTTGCTCATGATTAATTGTGAAATCAGACCTTGGACACTCATCAGGAAAGCAGAACTCTTATATTTTCAGGGATATTTCAGGATAGCTTTCTGTATATGTGTGAGAGAGGTTATTTAAGCTATCTAGCTGGAGTTTTTGGTCATTATTGCATAGGAGAGGGGAATATAAAGGAAAGGAAGCTAGAAAGAAGAACATTTTTTGGTTTGAGTGATGTCCTGCCTTAAAAGGAAAGTGAAGAAGCATTAACTAAAGACAGTTTGGAAACACTGTATATGTATATTACATTTTGCTTGTGCTGGAATTGATTATGAAGGTATGAGTGGTATATAGTATGATATATCCATTACCGTAATGAAAGTTTAAACACAATTTGTCTTCTCCAATTTTTTTTTTTAAATAACTGATTGGAACCACAGGAATGTACCTAAGATTTGGGAATTTTAGTAAATAGGTACATAGAAAAATCATTCTATCAGCAGATTGCAGTCACATGCAGGTACAGCAAAAAACAGTCTCTTCCTTTTTATGTTCTTGACTTTTATCACGTTTATTTTCAGGGGTTTTTTTTTGTTGATCATCTATCTAGGTTATGCTTTCAAGATGTCTGAAAATCCTTTGTTTCCATTAGAGTTTCCATTAGAGTGGATCTCAGTCTTTCTTGAAGGCAGTGCCTCACACTGGTTGCCTTATCTTGCACACCCTGTGGTTTTATCGGTGCTGATCCGACTAGACAGATTACGTCACTTGTTCTGTGGTATACATTCTGTTTATATAACCCAGTCTGAGTCTTTGCTTCTTTTGTAAGAGCAAGCCTGCCTTGGCTCACATTCAGCATGTGATTTACCCCTAGGTCCTCCTTAGCCAGCTGTTCTGTCTGTGGTATTTGTATAGTTGGTAGATTACCTCTGTTTTCTATAG
>VZTT01001316.1:9302-21309 GCA_013400855.1 Buphagus erythrorhynchus
AATTCTATGACTCTGTGAATCTAACATTTTGTTAATTAGTGTCTGTTTGTAAGTCCTGAGCAGCTATTGTCTTTTGTCCAACAAGAAATTACATAGCCAAACTCTAATAATACATAAAACTGAACTTAAAACAGCATGTTATTTCTAAGTAAAAGAAACTGTTACCTATAAACATTTTTTTCCAAGTGGATTGACTTCTGGCTACTTCACAAAATAGCTAGTTTTCTAATTATGTATTCAATGCCCAAATTGGCCATATTTAAAAATCTGTTTATATCTATACTTCTGTTCATTTAAGATTGCATAGTGACAGGAATGGAAAGGCCCACTTAGCTGAAATATAGGTTCTGCTCCTTTTTAAAATTATATTCAAGCTTCCAAAGATGGCACTAAATTTAAGATAACACTTTGTGACATGAAATCTAAATGGTAGGAAATTTAAGCCAATCCATCACCCAAGAGCATTTATCACTGAACACAAAAGAGCAGCACAGATACACAAAATAGAAATCTGACTTGCTTTTCATGTGTGTTTCTAGACTCTGGGATGGTAGGTAACCACTGGAGCAGACAGAGTAATTTTGAGGATGATTTTAAAGCCAATAAGGGGAGATTTTATTGGCAGCATTTGTCATTTGGAATCAGCTGCTTAACTAATAATGCGATAATCTTTCTACCACTTTTTCCCCTCTTTTTCATTTGTGATCCTACAAAAAGCCTCTAGTGTTTACATTATTTCAAAGACAACCCACAATTCTGATAACAAGAGATACACAGTGTAGAAACCACTCATCTTCTAAATTTAATTTCTGGACAACAGAAATTCTCCGAGGGCTGCATTTTAAATGGAGTCTGCTTATTATAACTGAAATGTATACGAGCAACCAATTACATCAGAAATGTAAACTTGGTAATCATACTTCTGTCTATATCCATACACTAAAAAATCTAGTAGCACAAACATGCATGAGAATAGCATTACAGGCATACACATTCTCACTGAAACTGCTGGGTTTGTTGATCTGTAAAGCTATTAATTTATATGACTATTTCTGTCTCAAGCTCTTAATGACTTGTGCCTGTAAATCACTTTGCTAAATCTTGAAGACTGATGTTAAGACTCAATGTTCAAGTCAACTGAAATTTAACATTGACTACACACAGATTTATATTAAGTGCTAAAAAAGGTTTAAAAACAACAGTTTTAAAATGTAATGACACTCTTTTGCAGTTCTTCATGTTCATATGCATCTTAAGGAATGAGGCTAAATTCAACATCAGTTTTGGAAAACAGTAGGAGTGTCAGCTATGGTTTTTCGACTTTTTTTCCCCCAAATGACTCAATTACTACCAGATAACATTTTAACAATATCTATTATTATTTAGATTTTGAGGCTGTATTTAGATATATCCCCCATAACTAAATACTAAAAAAAAATATTACATTTTTTCATGGTGACTTTTCATTTCCTTTCCTGCATTCAACTATAGGGAGTAAATGAAAACAGACAAGTAATGGTGCCTAATGTCCTCTGAATTATATATTTTTTTCCATACAGTGAAAGCAGTATAAACTGTTCTTATTTTTGGTGAAAAAAAAGTAAGAATTCAGAGGCTTCTCCCATTTGACTTTTGGTACATACAAAAAATGCAAGGCCATTTTGAAGGATACAGAGACCACCTTCCAATCTACAATTTTAATGTGCATTGAGGGAAGTAAAAAACCATGTTGTTTATTTACATTGTCACTAATTCTTTTTCATGCCCTTTTAATCACTCACAAATCCCATGCTAACATTCTGGGGTTTAGGAAGACATATCTTGGACAGAACCCTTTACAAAAAATTCCCATCTTTTCAATATTCTCAATATTTTCATTTTTTAAGAAATGATAACATAGTAGACAAAAGTTGTTAAGGAACAATTTTACAACAAATTCTTCACTAAATTCCATCAAGTCGACTACCAGAAAGTGCTTTGCCAAGCATAAAATTGAACACTATTTACTGACAATATTTAATAATAGTAGTCCCTCAAAAACAGAATTTTCTTATCAAACATCACCACACTAATTACAGGAACAGTTTTCCCTTTTTAATAAATGATAGGGTTCATTACACTGAAGAGTTCAGATCACTTATTAATTCACAAGTGACAGTGTGAGTCATCAAAAAATGCTAAGAGCCCTCACTCTAGCGTTTCAAAGAAGCTGTGAAGTTCATACCATTTGTACCATATACCACATCTTTGCAAACACTGAATAGATACATGCATGTGCACTCAATGAATAGGATTCGATTCACACAATAAATGACTGATTCTAAAAATATTCCCATTCAATAATGGAGTACTTTTCTCTATCAAGATGACTACCTCCCTCCAGCTTTCAGTGTCAAATAAGAATACTATATATTTAAGAGTATTATCAGAATTACTAGACCCACACTCATCAACCAAGTCACTGTTACTGTACACTAAGGCAGAAGAAAAAAAGAAGCCCTTCCCAACAAGGTCCTGCTCTGTTTATTTATAATTCAAACAAGTAGGAAAGTGTGGTACACAACATTAGCTTGTCTCTCTGCCTGTGTTTTCATTCTTTTACTAAGGTAGAAATAGCTCCTGAAATATATATAGATATTGTTGTGCTTACCTTTACTGACTTCATGTTTGAAAGCATTGTGCAAGGTTTGCAGGATTAGGCCAATAATCACACATGACAATAGGCTCTTTCTTTAGCCAGATGATTGAAATAACAATAATCGTCCCCAGGACCCAGTCTTGGGAGATTTCCAGCCTGATTTCACGGATAAAAATAGTTCATATAGCACAAAAAACTTTCCAAGCTTTTGATGATTATCCAAGCCTAACTAAAGCCTCAGAATCTTTTGGAAGTTCCAACATCCTGAATCTACAGCACATGTACTATAACTTAATATGACAAAAGGTACTTGAATTGATTGGATTTGCATGGCATCTCTATGAGGCCCATGCAATAGAGACCATGGGTCCTCATGTCAATGTTAATGCAATAAGCAGCTCAGCATTTCTTTAAAGTGTTTTTTGTGTTATTTGCAAGGAATTTGTTCTTCTGTGTCCCTGTCGCATCAAAGTGGGAAAATAAAAAGGATTCTGTTCTTTATCATCTCATACTAGAAAATACCTCATGGTTTAAGAAAATACTCTCATGCTCTCTCAAGGGCCATGTGATGGAAGAAAGTGCAGTGCACAGGCTGAGTTTATTGAGAGATTAGCTTTTGATGTATGGCACCATGAAAAATGTAAAGCAAAAGCATCAGAAATGGTTTTCAAGAAGGTTAGGATACCCATTTATTTTTGTTTTCACTTGAGATTCCATCTAAGTGAAGATAATGTTTAGATGAATATAAGACAAAGAGACTAATACCAAAACAAGTCTTGAAGCTTTTAATACAGTGTTAGATATTGGCACTGCTTCACAAGACACTAAAAAACCTTTCTTGTGCATGTCATAACACAGAAAAAAAAAATAAAAAAGAGCTACAATACTGCTATGAGGGGGAAATGGTACCTATGCAATTATTTATACTGTGCACATCACCTTAATAGCAAGCTATGCCATAACTGGTATAGCCTTTTTATCAAAGGGATTATGAATCCTGTCTTGGCCTAAATTAAGGGTAATATATATTTTATTGTCATGGCATAAATCTTACCTGGTGCAAAGAGCAGAGCAAAGCTGTAGAATGATAATGCTACAGTCTCAAACATGTACTACATGTTTAGAGAGATGGTCAAGAAACACCTCCAAAGCATGCACTGAATCATAGAATCACTAAACGGTCTGGGTTGGAAGGATCATCTCCTCAAACCCCCATACAATGGACCGGGACATTCTTTAGATCAGGTTGCTCAATGCCTCATTCAACTTGACCTTGAACACTTGTGATAATGGAGCACCTACAGCTTCTCTGAGCAATGTTTCAGCATCTCATCATCCTATTTTTAAAAAATTTCCTCCATTTACTTGATCTAAATGTACCCTCTTTCAGTCTAAAACTGTTGTCTCTTGTTTCTACAGAGCAAGACATCCCATTTATACACTGAAAGGCGACAGTAAGTTCTCCCTGGAACCTTCTGCTCTTCAGGCTAAACAGCCCCAGCTTTCACAACCTTTCTTCTTCAGAAAGTTGTTTCAGCCAGCAGACCATTTTTGTGACCCTCTTTTGTATCTGCTCTAACAGTGCTTGTACGGGGCACCCAAAAACTGGACACAGTCCTCCAGGTGGCATCTCACAAGGGCAGAGCAGAGTGGACAGAATCATCTCTGAACCCAGTGGCCAAACTTCCTTTGATGAAGGGTTGACTTTCTGGCTTAAAAGTGCACATTGCCAGCTCATATTCAATTTTTAACCACCGGTATCCCCAAGTCCTTCTATATAGGGCTGCCCTAAATCCATTCTTCCCCCAGGCTGGATTGATGCTGGGGGTTGCCATGACCCAGGAGCAGGACTTTGCACTGGGTTTGTTGAACTTTCTGAGGTTTTCATGGGCTCATTTCTCAAGCCTATCAAGGTCCCTCTGGATGGCATGCCTTCCCTCCAGCAAATCTAAAGATGAAAAATGGCTTTTCATGCCTCAGAGATGAAAGAGAGTTTTGTTTGAGTTATAACCTTAAAATCAATCAGCAATATTGTATATTACAGTATATTACATATACAATATTGCAGCTGGGCAAACTGCATTTAAATTTACTCTCCAACAAAATAGATTTATATAGTGGAAGGAGGTGGCACTTATAAGGTTATTTTGAAAGCAGAAACTTATTTTATACTAATCCATATACATAATCTGTAAACTGATCCTTTTCTTTGTTGATGCTGTTTTTTGTTAAATGCAAAGTGTATCACATTTCAACTGTACATATTGAAGGCATAAGGAAAATGTAACACATATGCACCTCTTTCCTAGAGCTAGTTTCAAGCAGGTAGATACTCCCAAAAAGATCACAAAGTTAAGAAAAGCTTAAGAAATGTTTTGTTTTTATATTTACCATCTACTTAAAAAAAAAAAAAAACAAAAAAAAAACAAAAACACAACAAAACAAAAACAAAAACAAACCACGATATGCAATTTTTTACATGCAGGGACCATTGCATGCATGTAGTAGGAAAGCTGGCATTTAGCAAAGAAAAGTCCTTTCATTTGGCTTCAGCTTTTACTTCCTCATAAATAGAGAGGCAATCAAACAACGTTTCAGGATTTCTTCCTATGTGTAGATTGAAATCCATTCTGGATTCACATTTTTCAGCAAGAAAATTAAGATTTTCAGTGAAATTACAATTTTAGTAGATAATCACCATACTTTCTCTTATGAGAAGATTTCCATAAAATGACCATTTTAACAACAGTTCAAGAAGTATTTCCCAGTGGCGAAAAAGACTGAGAAAACATTAAGTATGACCATGAGCTATGCAAAAGCTTTTGAGAAATGAAATGTTATACAAAGTATATCAATACACAGTTCAAGATGAAAAGATAAATAGCAACTGAACAAGAAGTGCAATGAACACAAGAGGGTTCATTGTCATACTTTTTGAAAAACAAACCTTTTCCTGGAGACCAAAAAGAGCCACAATTCAGCTAAGTAATACAGATATTCAAGTAACATCCAACAAACAAAACTGATCCAGTAACACTGTGGATAATAGAGACTGTCCCAATCCTTGTCCCTTTGGCTAGCTTCTATAAAGCAGAAATACACAAGGATTCCATCAAGGAAAAGTGGACTTTAATTTTCTCTCTAGATAAGCTTTTTCCCTTTAAAAATCAGCAGATACTTCCCTATTTGCATTTAGTTATATGGAGTTGCAAGTTTTTAAGATTTCTCCAGCATGTCCCTTCAGATGAGTTATTTCTTTCAAGGGAAACTCAATTTCAAACACAAACTGAACACACCATTTCCACCCCACTGGATATTTTTAAAGAGCTTCCCTTTTTATCACCATCAAATTTAGGGACTTTGAAATCCTGATGGAATTAAACTCAAACTCTGAAATACTGCTTTAAGCAGCCATTGCAAGGTACTGAAACATGGGAACAATGAAGGATTAAGCCCATTTTACTGCATCTCCAGGGCCTGAAGAAAAGGCATCTCTGCAGGGCAGTTTTCACCAAAGAGCACAAGGCTCAGCTCTGTCCATCAGTGCCCAGTCTGTGCAGTGTTCATCGTCCCTGCAATATACCACAGCACCTACACCGCCATCACTTTTGGGACTGTGGCCACGTGGGCCAGGCCAGCTGAGAAGAGGGAGGAGAGCCAAGGCAGAATGCCTGGGGTGGAGGGGAGTCCACCATTCACCCTGGCAGCTATGGGGACAGAGATGCTGACGGCATCCCATTCCCTGCAAGGGTTATTTGGCAGCTCGAGCCTCCTGCGGCTGCCCCAGAGCATGTGGTGCAGGCTGAGGGCTGGTGGGAGCTGGAGCAGGGGGAAGGATTTTCCACCAGGCTACAGGGATCCATGCACACATTAGCATTACTGTAAATAAGGGGGGTGGGGACCAGCAGCAGTGCCACACAGCTGTCTGATCCAGAACGTTCAGCAGGTTTCTGTGCGGTTTGGGGTGGCTTTTCTTTTCACGAAACTGACAAAATCTGGCAACAATGCACTGTGTAAAAAGGTGACATTTTGACTCTAAGGAAGGAATTATTTGCAATTTGTTTTGAGCAGAAGCTTAGCTCGTGTCAGATGTGAACCTCCAGACAATCATTAGTTTAAACTGCCTGCTATGTGTTTAAAAATTTCAGTCAATTTAGAGCTGATCTGAATTGCAAATGGGATAGTAATAAGCCATTAGGGAATAGCATATCTCTCTCTCACATTTGCAACCCTCTGCTTTAAGGGGCCTTGACTGCACTCAAATATGAAAATGCCACTTTAGTCATGCGCATTGACAGCAAACATGGAAGTGTAGTGTCCAGCCTTGTAGAGTGGCACTCAGGAGAAGACCAGGAGAGGCCACAGGAGTGAAGGAACAGGTGCAGCCACCACACTGAACAGGAGGCAGCAGTCAGTTTTCCACAGAACAGACAGTGTGGCTTGCTGATGGCACACTAAAACACAGGCCTGGCATAAGAATAGCGCTTGGTGATTTGGATTTCTGAGGATCTGAGGCATTTCTCATCCCCCTTGAAGCCATTTTTGGGAATGAGTGTAGGCCGTGAAACACCTAAGATTTTTTAAACAAAGTTACCTGTATTTCCTCAGAATTGGCCGTCTAACAACCTCCAGTGTTCAATGAGTAAAAAGATATATTTTTTAATTCTTGAGCTGAAAGTTCAAGATAAGGCTCTGCAATTCACAAATCCATTGATTAAGAAATCTGCACAACTAAAACTGAGTATCACACATGACAGCATTTAATAAATAATACTTAAGTAATTAAATAAATTAATACACTATCCAAATTATCTTTTCCTACCAAAGAACATCTTAAATCACCTATTGATGTTTTGTAGGTATTTCATAGGTTGAAAACTTTATTTCGCAGCCCTATAGTCACTCTTGTGTAGCTGTCACTTTTCTTTTTTTGCACTGCTTCATAAAATCACACATGAAACTCATCTATTTTGTGGTTTCTTGAGTCTGCAGTGAGGCTGGCTCCATGTCCTACCAAATCAGCTGATAAGCAAACTACTCTCTGCACTCAAGCAGATTCCCGTGCAGTGATAATGAAGGGATAAATGCAGATCTGATCTGCACCTGTAAAAGTTGAATGCTGGTACCTCAGTGTCAACCAGATCAGTAGATGTTCCCACATCATTCGAAATTCTTGCAACCCTAGGGATGAACATTTTCCTAATGGAATTCTGGGACTCCATTTGCTGCCTGAAGCTGCATGTCTAAATACAGGTCCTGGAGATTTTTTTTTCTAGAGAACCTCTTTGTTGAGAGGGGACTAACCAGAGTCATGCACAGCAGATCACAGAGACTCTGCAGAGTCTCACCTCGTAGGAGGTCCAGCTGCCACAAATACCATGATATTAGCACACTCACCAGACTGGATTTCTGCAGACCATGCCTTCGTTCTCAGGAGAGCATTTAAGTGGATATTCCAGTGATTCCGTTACAGCACATCCACTCAATCCCCTCTGCTTTTCAGAGATAACACCTAAAAATTGATGGCTGCAGGTGAACGTGGATATTACACCATATCACAGCTTTCCTAGAAGGTTCATGTCAGCTCTCTCCAGCTTGCTTGCACAGTACCTTTATGGAACTGCCATGCAGTGGAAAGTAAATGGCCATGGACAAATAGGTCAGTGTAGACTGCTGAGCCAGGGGCTTTGAATAAGTAAGAGGGATCTAAGCAAGGGAAACACAACTCAGGTAAAACTGTGGGTGCAGATGAAGAGTACAGAACCATGATTAATCAACTTCCCAAACAGGACTGAAAAAAGCCTCTCTGTCTGAGCCTCTCTGACTCAAACTGTACCTGCTAGAACTCATCTGAACCAACCAGAACATGGCCAAATTCTATTAACAGAGTCTTCCTAAACTTGGTGTGTATCTATATTTATACATGTACAGATGTATACATGTATGACTTATTGAAAGAAATTCTATTCCACGAACATTATAAATGAAATTATAAAAAATTTTAATTTCAAAATTTATTATTAGAAGTCTGGAGCAATATGAAGAAGCTTCCAACAGCTGAGGTTTTGGGTTGAATCACTTCTTCAAGGACAGGTACACCTAAAAATACTTGAGAATGCAAACCTTGAAGACAATTCAGCACCATCAAAAGACTTCCAAATTCTTTGTTTCCTGGGAACACAGTGGACTAGTCATGTCCCTGCAAGCCACATGAAGTAAATTAATCCTTTCCAATTATCTTTGCAAGCTATATTTAGGATAACAATTCCCTACTTTCATATGTACACATGTGGAGCTTCGCTTCATTTTAGTGAGATAAACGACGTTTCCAATTTGGATCTTTGAAAAGGTCTGACATTCAGTATTTATTATTACAGCAAAGATTAAGAACAGTCCTACTGAACTCTAATATTTAAAGACTTAATCCTTTCAGAAGTGATATTATGGCACAGGACAATTAATATATTCCCAGAAGTATAACTTTCAAGCAAAAAATTTCCTGTGATAAATACAGGAAAGATTAAAGATGGTATTACATGTTAATTCAGATGGAAATGGAGTAGTTAAGTGCTTCCAAATCTAAACTCTAGCTCATTACAATTTTCCCAGCATTTGCAATGTAATTAAAAAAAATTCAAAATATAGGTTTTCTATTATATTTGGTTTAAGCAAGACAGCACTCAGAATAAAATAGTTAGAATCTAGAGAAATATTGTAAGTTTTAAATAATATAAAATCCTTTGCTTTAGTGACTTTTGGCAGTTCTGTATTTTACTGTCTTTTGATGAGGTATTCAATATTCATTCCATCACTTACTCTGGCAAAGTGTGTACATGCCAAAATGCATGCCCTAAACTTACTTTAGTTTCCACACACAAATTGTTTAATTGTGATAAATGGGTTCTTGTAGGTAGAAGTTATCCCTTGAACAGTCACCTGCATAATGTGGTAGTACAAAGATATATAAGGAAACTGCTAAGCTTTAGGTATCATCCTCATTTACATTTGAAAACTGAGCTCCTGTATTGAGGGTTCTTATCCTTATTTGACATGTGACACAGGCCAAAGATTGCAGTTGTGTTTACTGAAAGTAAACCAAGACAAACAGTGAAAGGGAAAGATATGAGTAACCAGGGAGATGCAATTTCTTGGACTTTTAGGTGTGTGTGTGTGTAATAGTCGTATGCTTTTTGTGTCAGATATCTGGCTATCTAAATATTACTTTTCACATGACATAGTCCTGAGAGCATGTAGTATAAATTAACCCATATCAGTTATGAAAAAATAGTCATATGAATGGAATCTGAAAGACAAACAATCATCTCTCAGCTGCAATTGAACATAATCTGAGCACAGAGTAATATTTTGGTTTGGTTAAAAGAAGAATGCTACAGGAATCAAAGGCTCAGACCTGGATTCCTTCCTTGTGTGAATACCCCTGTTGACCTCAGAGGGAGGGTTAACATAATATGGCATAAACAATCAACACCATATTTTAATTCCCAAAGATTACCAGTATAAGTGCATAATATTCATGTGTATAAAAGATACAGAAGAGGATATCATTGGCAGTGACAGTGACCTGACTTACTTGAAAACAGGAAGCAGGAAAATTTTGCTCTTTGCATCCCAAATTGCCCTGTACCAGCTAACTGTGCCACAGGTTTCAGCAGCAGAGACCAGGACACAGTCTGCTAAGTAAAAATTGGAGTAAAATAGAGTAGATGTCTCATGGGGAGAAAGCACTTTGCCAGTGCACAACAGAGTAAAGCGGGGATCAGAATCCTTCCCCCTGAATAGGTAATATTCTGTCTCTCAGTGTATGCTACAGATGACCCAAATATTTAATGCAGCTCCCTTGAAGAAATGTGATGTATATGGATCCTAGGACTGGATGAATTGCCTATATGAGGTTCTGCACTGAGATTTTCCTCCATCTTGATACTCACCAGACATTAGTATGAGATTCAACTTGTGCCACCCCTTTTGGCTGGTGGCAAAGATATTAACTTGTCACAGAAGAGCAGTCTATAAAGGATTTACAAAACCATAGTGCATTCTCTCACATAAAAGCAAGCAAAGACAAAAGCAAGTTTAGGTGATATGCAAATCAAGCCTTCAAAAACACAGTCATTGTGGGTCAGCCACTGCAGATTTCTTTTATATTGAAATACATTTTAATCAAAAGCTCCAGGTTCAAATTGTGAAAATTCAGTTCTTGGCTCTAAATTCTGTACAGCTGCTAATGGATACTGAAGAGGCTTCTTAAGCAGTAGTTCAAATGGCAAACACACCTCTTCTGGAAATGTATTTTTGTGAAAATACTGATATGCACTCATTTCATTAGAAGGGTTTAACGGCCTTTTCCAAACAGAGGACACATAAAAAAAAGCGTCATGCCTAGAGATTAATTCAAATTCTTCCAGAGAGCAGCAATTCTCACCACAATAGACCCAGAGGGAAAGCAGAGAAATGTTGAAGGCAAAGTCCCATCTCTTACAGTGTTACTAATTTTGGAGTACCCAACTACAGTCTATCCAAGCAGCTTCATGGTCCAGTTGCTGAATCCACGCTACACCTGCTGCAGTACATAGAATCTACTCCCATAAAGTTAGAGCTGAATGTGGTATTTCCTGCAAGATGTTATCTATAAACACAGACTTGCACAAATGGAAGAAATCAAGACTTCCTACAGCCACCATTCAAATGCAGGCAGGGGAAAATCTGCAAAAGGAGTGCCTCCTCTCTGTGTAGCTACAGAATTGAGTCCTGGCCTTCACTTCCCATCTTCCAAACATGGGTTTAATTCAAAGAAAGAGACATGACAGAATGCATGTGGATATGAGACAATATGTGCCTTGAGGCTAGTGACAGAGGGAGGTGAAGGCAAAGGCAATGATGCACAGTGTAGTTCATCTCATGCAGACACAAGCTGAGAAGTCTTGTTTCTGTGAACACAAAAAATCCTGGACAACCTGATCATCGCCTTAAAGAAAAACAGCCTCTTCCCTGATGAATCTGTATAAAATGTTTTACCCTCATTGATACAAAATAGAGCATATGGTAAGAAATGGACAAAAAGAAACACAGAAGAACTGTTTTTAATGCTTAGCAGATCATGCTATGGTAATGTATAGAAAGGAATGCATATGATCCTGAATCACAGCGTTATCAAATGACTTGCAAGAAATAGAATGTAGTGTGAAGCAGTAACCTCTTCCTGGATTTCTCTGTGGGGACTGCTTTCCTCTCTGCTTCATTCACTTTCATGCACTAGTGTGTGGGTGGGACTCGCTTATCTTTATTTTATTATTATTTTTTATTTTTATGTGTAATTATTCACTATTCATTTATTGTCATTTTCATTAT
>VZTT01001318.1:0-12950 GCA_013400855.1 Buphagus erythrorhynchus
AAATTCAACCCCCAACACATAAATACAGTTACTGTTCCTGCAGTTAAATTACCTGTAGAAGAGAAGATGCTGCAGATGAGAGTACATATTTTGCCAGATACTGGGAGTTTGCTGATGTTCTGGTTTGAGCTGAGTTAGAATTCTTTTCCTTCATAGTAGCTGATATGCTGATATAGTCCTATGTTTTGGGTTTAGCATGAGACAAATGTTGATACCACAGAGATGTTTTTGTTGTTGCTTAGCTGTAGTCACTCCAAGTCAAGGACTCTTTAGCTTCTCATGTTCTGATAGCAAGTAGACTGGGGTGAACGAGAAGTTGGAAGGAGACGCAGCCAGGATTGCTGACCACAACTGACCTCAGGGATGTTTCACACCAAGTAGCATTGTGCTCAGCAATAAAGCTGGGGGAAGAAGAAGAAGGGGATTGCAGTGCTGGTGTTTGTCTTCCCAAGTCACTGTTACCTGTGATGGAGTCCTGCTGTACTGGTGATGGATGAACACTGGTCTGCACATGTGAAGCATTGATTGAATTCCCTGTTTTGCTTCACTAACGTGCATGGCTTTTGCTTTACTTATTAAAGTGTCATGAATTTTATTATCTTCCCTCTTCTGAATCTCTTCTCCATTCCCATGAGGAAGAGTGAGTGACATTCATGACAGCTAAAGCAATATTTGTACAGAGTATCTTGACAGAGGTCTTTGTGTGCAAAGAATGGCAGCATCTTTCTTCACAACTGTTTGGTACTGATGAATAATACATACTGAATTATGCTTGAAATATAAATATGGGAGAATATATTGTGCAAATACTCTAGTTCTTGCAGCCTTCTATGAAATTTTTTCAGAAAATAAGGCAGTAGTATACATGCTCATCATGACAATTTTGGCAATTGTAACTCTGTTTCAGAATAGCTACCTGATAAAACTTGAGTGTCATTCTGCACAGGCAGGTCTGAGTAAAGTTTAAAAGAAAATTTTAAATGTAAGTTCTAGTCCAAATATGGCAATGTATTATTTTATTTAGCATATTGGAAATAGTAGCATGTATTTTAATTTTATATTCAGTCATATTTGTGGATGTTTCTGTGTTCTTAGAAAATTGTTTCAAGTTCAACGTAAGTGGTGGGACAAATTCAGCATAATAGTAAAAGTTTCATGCATTCTTACATCTCTTCACTCTCTCTCTCTCTCTGTCTCTGTGCATTGGTTTTTCTCCAGCTATTTTTTTTCTGGTATGGTTTATCTTTAAGGAGTTAACAAACGTCTAATTTTTCTCTGTTTTAGGGCTTTTAAAGGTACGAATAGACATAGTCCATGACAGCTGGCATGTAACATATTCCATGGACTACCCAGCTGATTGTGCTGCTGAGATGGTAGATCATTTAGCAGAGGTATCCAGTTTGGAGAGATACTGGATGAGGCTTGTGTTGCGTATACGTGTTTATTCAATCATTAGTTGTGATCATGACTGCATAAAATCAGTGCAATTACCTTCAACCAATCTTTACATCTAAGTGGCCCAGACCACATTCCATGACAGCCCTGACAGCTTGAATTAGAGCTTGCCTTTTATTGCAGCCGAATTTGGACTATGGAAATAGCCAGCCTTTCTTGAACTTGTTTACTGCAAGAATGGTACATGTTAACGTGAAAGAGTGAAAGTCTTGTCTAAAATGGAGCTTTAGGACTATTCTTATTTTTTGGTGCTTGGCCAGCCTATATCAACAGTTTACCTTATTTTTCTGTTGCTCATTGCATGCATTGCACAGTAGGTAAACAATCCTTAAGAGCACATCAGGACTGTCTCACAGACTCATGTGCACTGTACTGTGCGTAATATGCCTCCAGTTCCCAAACACATTTAAAGAATGTCCAGGGAAGGTCAAAGAACAGAAGTCCACATTTTCAGCAAAATGTCTCCAGCTCTTGGCTGGTGGTCCCTCATTCTTTCTACAGGCTCCTTGGAGTTAGGCAAGGAAAGGTCTCAATAAATAATTCACTTGTGGGCAGGTTGTAACTTCTTTTTTTCCAGGGCAATCAACTCTGTAGCTCCCTTTAACCCTCCCCCCCTTTTTTATTTTGTTGTTATTGTTAAATCCATTAAGAGGAAGAGATTCCACCTGACATCCCAAGATCATACAAAGATAGGACTAGAAGAGACCTTATAGCATCATCTACCCCATTCTTCTGCCTCAGATTAGGATCATCTGTAGCTGTCATCTTGGACTTGTTCTGAAGAACTCAGTGGTCTTCCTTACATCATCGTGACATGGGAAAATTTTCTTTTTGTGTTATCCAATTCATACCTTTCCTGTAGTAATTTAATACTACAGTTGCTCATCCTACCTCTGTCTAGGACAAAGCAAGTAATTATGTTTTATATATTGTGTTTTTTAACTATAATAGCCTGCTTTTTTTCACCTCACCTCCAGGTACTGGGTTTTGTACATCAGTTATTTTTGTTGCTTTTCTTTGGGTTACCTTTCTTTACTTCATATCTATTTTGTTTGTCCAGTTAAGAATATATTTGTCTTGAAGCTCTAATGATGTAGAATAAAACAAAATGGGATCCTCTTCATACTTACTGACACAATTAGGATCTTATTTTCAGTACTGTGACTCTCTTTAGCAGTTAAATTGGTGAGGAGAAGAGACAACTGGGATAAAAAATGAATAGCCTGGTGAGGGGCTTAGGGATAAGTTGTTCATTTTCTCTCCTGGTACAAGAACTAATGAGCATGAAAATGAAACTAGCAGGTGTTGGGTTTGGAATAGCAAAAAGACGAATTTTGTCATGCACATATATTAAGTTGTGTAACACCACAGGATGTTGTGGATACTGAAAATTTATGCCAATTTGAAGTGAAACTGGACAAAATTAATGGAAAAAAGAGTCTGTAAGGGATTATTAAATACGTAAGCATGACCTCTGGCTTTGAAAGTCCCTGAGCTGCAAATTATTGGAGACCAGCGTATTTGGGGAAAGTATGACTAAATGATTACACTCTTCTCATGCTCTTCCCCAGACATCTGCTTTTGACTGCTCTTGGAGACAAAGGTACCAGGTAGAAGATTTGACCTGCCATAATTTTATATTTGTCTTTTTAAACTGTAAAAACTCAGGACACATTTTTCTATGAGTTAACAGCTCAGGGTAGCATCTGCAGTCCTTGTACTTTTTAGACCAAAACCCTCCAATCCATTTTCCATGTAATTTAAGACAGAAGAACTTTCTTAATAAAACACAAAGATTACATGAACATTTGTCTCCTGCCAGTTGGCGTCAACTGCAAATTATGTTTCATTTCAGTCATGCTAAACTGCCAGATGAGATAATACATATTGTCTCATTTAGGCAATATAAGCAGCTATGTCTGTAATCCTAACTTGGCTTTTCTGATTTATTTTCTCCTACGTGTGTGTGAAATTGTATTTAATATGAAAGTTTTTTGGTTTTTTGCCCATCTCCCTTCTACTGTAGATACATTTTTAACTGCTTGCGTGAACATATCCTACATGAGGTTCCCGGCAGAGTTAGAGTAAAGACTGAAAGCATTTGCCTCTCTGATGGGGACAGAGCAGTGAAGAGGAAGGAGGATGCTGTGTTACTCTTTACCCTACAGACCTTGATTTAGATTTAGGCTTGATTTAGATTGTTGACTTAATGGTACATCTTTAGAGCATTTGTAAGCTGATCAAAACCCATAACCGCATGATGCAAATGTCTCATGTAAGTACATTCCCAGTTTTAATGTTAACCTTACACTAGTAGGTTTTCTGCTCTGTGAGATATTGCTCATCCCTCTGGGACTCTGACAATACCTAAACAGATATTATTTGTACTTTTTCATCTGATGGGAAGTTGGCTTGAATGCAGCATCCTGCACTCAGGCAAACTTGACAGAAATGTGCTTGTGTCTGGATTTGCTTGGGCATAAATTTGTATTGCATAGTGGTCTTACAAAATGGTAATATATCAAATGGTAATCTGGCATTAATGAAGACACAGTCATGTGTTGCACATGCCTTCTTTACTTTTCTGTTATGTATTAATATGTTTAACACATTTTGGCTGGGTTTTTCAGAGTGAGTATGGGGGTTAAATTAACAGTGTTTTCCCTCCAGACTCTATCTATAGGCTGCTTCATGTTTTACCCCATAAATCTTTCCTCTGTTCTTGTAATACCAAATAAACAATTTTATGTCCCTCCTCTCAGTGTCTTGGGGCATAAGGAAAAGCAGTTTTGCCAGGAGGTGGAAAGCCTGTGCAGTGATCATAGTGGGAGTGAGGGTGTTTTATACCAGATACTAGGTTGTTCTGTGTTACTGGTGGTTGAGTTCCCAGATTTATCCTGTGCTACTGCAATGGAGTCTGGGTTGAAGAGGCAAGGATCATGTGAGTATTAAGAAGTTCCTTCCTGAGCCTCTGTAGTCTGTAACTACACCTGCTGTTGGGGTAAATTGCTCATACTTTAACTCCATGCACATTGCTTCACATACCAGAGTGGGCTTTATTTGAAGTGTGTGGCTTCGGAGGTGCAAGCGGAAAGGCAACATATTAGTTTGTGTAGGTGAGACTGTTGAAGTTTGTTGTAAATAACTGTGAGTGCAGTTCTGTTATTGTTGGGATGCTTGTATATACTACTATGTTTGTATCAACTACTTTGTGTAGATCTCTACACACTGAGTGAACATTAATTAATGTTAATACAGCAAAGTTATTTTCTGACTACTTTAAGAATAGACTGTAGGAAACCCTGGAAGGATTCTTTTGTTCAAATATCATCATTTGATACCTGCAAATATTTGAACTGATGACATATTTGCATATAGCAAATAGAATTTTCTTCTCTGAAGGATTATTAAAGCTGTGCCAAATTCAGTTAGTCACAGCCAACAGCATCACAGCTGGGTATTTTGGAACTGATAAGAGAAACTATTCTGTTTAGGCAGTAAAGTTTTCCAGCTCTTCTGTTGAACTAAAACACCTCTTCTGTATGGACAGAGGAAGATTCAGCTGTCTTTAACTGATTATACTTACAAGTGTCCCAGGTGACATGAAGCTGCAGTTTAGATATGAAACTGTCTTTTAGCTGAAGCATAGTTCAAGGTTCTTTACCAGAGATTTGGGGAATATATCAGAGAGGGTCATACTTTAGATGTGATCTGTGAAAACCGTAAGCAAAAAAAAAAAATCTTTGTATGGTTTTTCTCCATTTAGCTTTTTGCTGTTGAGTTATGCTGGAAAAAAAAAGAAAAAAAAAAGTGGCATTGTGTCTAGGTAGTTATCACAATTGATTGTTCATTGACCTCAGATATTCATTGAGTAATTTTTTTTCTTCCAGTGAGATTGAAAAGGTCAGATTTGAATCAAACATACCAAATAATTTGGAAAACAAATATCTCTCTTTCCAACGTACCTTCCTGTATTGGAAGGACTGAACAAAAACTGATCAGTATCAGTGCTGTCATTACTCTGTTGTGTTCTTCTGTATCTGATAATGTGAAATGCTATTTAGGAGCACTGGTTAATTAAAATCTAGTACATCAGTACTGTCTGGCCTGAGGCATCATTTATCAGCTGAAGAGAGCAGTATATGTATAGCCATCTTTGCAGAAGTGTAATATACTCCCCATTCTCTCCAAAGGTCTTCAGATGTTACAACTCATAGGAGGAAGTTAGTCTGATAATTGAGGAATGAGCACTTGCAGTCCCAGTGTATGGTGAAGTGGTTTGCAGTCTGGGGGGAAACAAAATTATCTGCTACTTACTTTTTGTGGGCTGACTTAGACCATTATGTGTCCTTCCTCAGTCAAATTCTCAGAAGTTCGAAGTTTCTTTTTTAGAAAGCAGATGCTTGTTTTTAAGTTTGTTTCCTGTGATTTTCTGCATAGTGTCAGAAGCTTGGAACATCACTATGTATCTTCTAATTTAAAGAGGAAGCAGGTATAGTCAAACATTGTTTTTTTTCTAAAGGAACCGTAATTTGTAAGAGTAAAAAAAAACTGCATTACACTAAATAGGAGCAACGAAGCATTTAATAGGGCTTAATATACAGAGACATCTTGAAGAGTTCTGTGCATGAGGCACTGTAGTCATAAAGAGAGGCAGAAGGTCTAAGTGACAGTGCAAGGTTGGATGTTAGGGCTCAAGAGACAAACTGCAAAATCTGGGATCCTCCTGGCAAAACCTGCAGATCTCTCATGCCAGTTGCCCCTCTTTGTGAACTTCTTTGCTCAAGTCAGGGAGTATTCTGTTGTCTCTGGATAGCCACAGGCATCTTGATTTTGCTTGAGAGAAGCAAAGAGGTCATCTCTTAATTTGCATTTATCTCATTACCTGATGATAGAAGTAGTCTTTGTGCTGGTCTTGCAGTGAAGCTGGTGTCCTGCTTAAGGAACAATAAATAGTTCCACCTACCTCTTCTGTCTGCTGCTCACAAATGTCAACTTGATAAAGTCTCTTTGCTGTACACCACTGTTTTGGTTTTGCATGTAACTCTAAAATAATTATTTGATCCTGAATGAGTTATATGTCCACGTAGCTCTGAATTTAATTAGTTCGAATTTTGTGTTTCTGTTGTTTTAACATGTGCATGCCATTAATGGTTTAATAATGTAGTATAGTCTTTATCTGTGAACCAAGAGAGGAATGAACGTAGCTGCTCAGCATTGTCCTTAGTGAGTAGAGGCTGATTTTAAGCTTTGAATCTTAATTTTCCATGCATAATTTATTTTAGTTGTTTTTATTTGTGTGTGTGTGTTTTCATTTGACTGTGATAAAGATTTAAAGCAGAAAACTATTATATATGGCTACAGTCAGCATAAAACTGTCAGTGCTCCAGAAGCTTGATTTTTTTTTCTGTTCTTTTTTCCTCCTTTTTTCTTTGAAGTTCACATACCCTCACAGAGGAATAAATGATTCAGTAGTTGGTCCATCCCCCAGGATTATGGATCTGTTGAGAGCCAAGTTTTTGAATGGCTCCTATGTAATCTATCTTATTTTGAAGATCGGGTACATTTGTTTTTTGGAAGGGGCAGACATACCTAACCTGCCAGCCAGTTGGAGGAGAAGCAGCTGTTGAATCAAAAATTTCATATTCCTTCTTCTATAATTTAACGTGATCAGGAAGTAGTTGGTTTTCCTTTTCCTTTGCATGTAGGTTTCCTTGCACTGTAGGCTGGCACCATGTCATCCATATCCACTTCTGTGGTTGCTGCCTGTGGCTCAGAGACCTTTGTCGTTCTGAGGGCTTTTGCATCTTGAAGTTTTAGAAAGTAAATGAAGCAGTCAACAGAAGACTTGATCTAAAAATCATTTTGTTTCTCCTCTTTGCATTGGATTATTGGGGAGTTCAAGCCTGTGAAGAGGCCTGGAGCTATTCCTGCATCCTCAAATGCCACTGGGATACCTGGTGTTGAGTCTGGCAATGGTGGTAGTTCTTGGTGCTGGTAACTATTCAGTGACTGTCTCTCTCTCTCCTTTTCCAGCCATATGTAAGTGATCTGAGCATTGCCCTGGGTGTGTGAGTTGCTTCATCACTAGTATGTGTGCCTTTCTGGAGGAAGTGTGTGGTCCAAGAGACCTCACAGATTTCCTGAACATGGCCCACACTGTAGTTATGTCTGTTATTTATTATATCCTTTCAGAAACAGAAGATAAACTATTTTCCCTAATGACTATATTTTTTCATATGCTTAAATGAGTTTCTGCCTGTAGAGGGGAGATATTTTGGCTGCCTTTCACTTATTTTTCTGTGTACTAATGTTTTTGAACAGCTCAGCTGGATGATTCACCACCTACGCATTGGTTTGTTCCAGCACAAGATAGATAGCTGTTTAAATATATGAATAGTTAAATTTTTAAACATGTGTACTGTCTGGAAAATGTTGTAAAACAAATGGTTGCGTGTCTCAGTTTTTATGATATTTAATATTTATAGTAATGTGATTGTTTGTTACATTGGTAACTTTTGAGATGTATTTTGAGTCTCACAATCCTTCATTAGCCACAAAAGCAACAGTCTTAATTTTGATTGATTGGACATGTGAAAAAAGTAGTACTTGACCATAATTGGCATACAGAACAACTAATGAAGGATTTTTCAGGACAGAAATCTGTGAAGAAAATATCATCAGATATAGACATCATAGTATCATCCCTCATTCAGCATCAAGCCTCCCAAATTAAGTAAGAGGAAGAAACTGACTGAGTATTATCTTGGAATACGTTATTTGATATTATGCAGCTATGCGGTTTAAACTAAAAAGAAAATGGATCTGAGAAANAATGAAAAAAGATGAGTTCCAGTTGTACGCAAAAATATTCTTGGGACCAACAAAGAGGAGGAAAGAAAAAGTGTTTCTTTCCTGTTTTATAAACACTTCTTTGTTCCAGAGTACATTTACGTTTGTTTGAATTGCAGGCATTTCAAGGTACCTGTTATGAAAGGTTGTTGATGGACTCACAGGAATTCAGAAGAATCAAAGGGTTGATGGGGTGATTTATGAGGAAAACAAAACTACTCTTAATGGCCTTTTTGAACATTGGTGACATTTGGTCAAAGAAGCAAGATGATAATGAAATGAAGAAAATGTGGACTGTGTGTCAGTGTTACTTTTTGTATTGAAATAATTTTCTCTGGAACTATTTTCCATCAAATACCAAAAATTGCATTAGTCAGATACAATAAAATTAAATGGGTGGCTTTGTTCAGAAAGCAGTGCTGTAATGAGCAGTCTTGCATTGAGCATGAGCAGACTGTCTATTCCCTATCTCCAGTTTCTGAGAACCATTAGTGGGGATTGTGTTGTTTTTAGATGAACTTTAGCTTCATTAGTGCTAAAGTTTACTAGTTCTTGAACTTAGTAGAAGTTGTGTTAGAACTTGTGTTACAAGTTGTAATGGAAATATTTGCCAAATATTGATTTTAATATGCAGAATCTACATGGCAATACTTAGATGTGTAGGTTTATAGTTAACCCCTTTTTTTTTGTTCTCCATGTGTGGGAAACTTTAACGTGTGATGATGTCAGATGGTTTATGTAATCATTCACTGGAAATTTTAAATGTAACTGATAGGTAATGAGCTAGATCTAACAAAACAAACAAACATGACCTCTGCTTTAAAGAATGGGAATGTTAATGCAAAATTTTTTGAACAAAGAGGATAGCTGAGGTATTTCCATTCCTCTTCCAAAACCTCGTAAGTATATCTCTTCTTGTGAAGTAATGAGTATTGCTCACAATGTACTTCTCAGATAACTCTGACCAACTGCATTTGTAGTCATACAGTCTTCTGGTGTTTCCTTAAGAGGTGAGTTGGCACACTGATGGGAAGTATGATTTATTACATTAACTATCCCTGGTAAACACAAATTTTGAAGTTATGAGGCATTCCCTTACTTCATAATTTGAGGAAGCTTTCTGTGATTCTGTCTGCTTTCATTTATAGTTTGTGCTTTTACAGTTGATACACTCATCTTCAGAAAGATGAGTGTTGCCCAAAAAATGAACACAATTAAAAGTTCATAAAAGCAAAGTTAGCTCATCCCCTTTTACAGTTACTTTATTCATTACATTGTTGAACTATTAGGCTTTTAATTGCATGAATGGTTTGAATGGGTTGACTTTTAAAGGAGCAACCAATTCCTCAACTTGTCCATATTCTGAATGGCTGCTATTGATAAAAAGTGTTTCTAAGAAACCTCAGTATTGTGAAACGTAACTGAGGGACATTGTTTTGCAATTAGGAAAACATGTACAGTATCAGTTGGTCTTTCATTTATAGGTAGGGATTTTTTTAACGTGAAAATTTAAAGCACATTCTGTGAACTGTTTTATTCTAAAACAGACTGCAATAATATCTTTGCTTTCCTCTTATAACAGATGATGGAAAATTAGATTTTCAATTGGACTTTGTTTTGATAGGAACAGAATAGCAGAAAATGGAGTGGTGTCACTTTCTTGACAAAATTTCAAGTATTGATTTTTGTATTGAAATTATGCCTTTAAAACTGAGCATCTGTCTTGTTTCAGCTGAAATGAAGATAATTGCATAAAAAAAGTGCATGTTCACTTTAGTATCTTGATTTTTTTAATCTCCTACTCCTGTCAGTTCTTCAGAGCCTGTATTTATTATTCTTTTAGTTCAGCAATAAAGCTTATGTTAAGCATTTATGAAAGAAATGAGTGTAGATAATAGTGAAAGGAGAGGGAGATTTACTTAAGAGATCCATTCCTGTTCGGGGATTTTTTTTGTTTTTGTCGTGTTTGAGTTTTTTTAATGTTTTGTTTTGGGGGCTTGTTTGTTTGTTTGTTTGGATTTTTGTTTCAGCTTTTGGGGGTTTGGTTGGGGGTTTTTTGTTTGTCTTGGTTTTGGTGGGTTTTGTTTGTATGTTTTGGTGGTTGGTTGGTTTGTTTGTTTGTTCTCAGAACTTAGTTCCATCCTATTTCACCTCACAGGTGACTTCAGTCTTTGGATACTGAGGAGTCATCTACAAATCTTCTTTAGAAGTCAAAACTCTGCCCTTTGAGTTTGATTGTCCTGATCACTGTTCTCAGGGCTGTTGTGCTTTTTCTGTAAGAAGCAAACTGAGCTGCACATTACAGTTTGTGTGTTAATATGAATGGCATAACTGTAAATGAGAGAGCAAACCAAACAAGATACTTAAAATTAGTGTTGTTCAGTATTTGGAAGAGACACCATAGCTCTTATCGCAAATCTATAACAAAGCAGGTTCCAGTCCCATAACTACAGCCATAAACAGAATCCATTAAAATCACCAAGGCCAAAGAAAGTGCATTCAGAAAATATGGAAAAGCTGAGCAGTTAAGTTCTCTGTTCTGTTAATGCTATTTACATCCCCATCCTCTCCACCTTTCCCACCAATATTTTTTTTTCTTCTGGAGAAGTTTCAGAGACTAGAATATGACATAAGTGTTCTGTCTCTAGTTTATTAGATTACATGTGATGACTTAATGTTGTACAATGGACTTAGGGCTGGATCTGTGTTTTGTTATGGACTGCTGGCAAGGAGAGGTTAGGGAGACAGCTGAATGTACAGATGTGTGAGTGGACTGTGCTGTCAGCCCTGAACAGCCCTTGCTGCCTGAGAAGTTAAGAGCAGATTGATGTTAGAAGGCAGTGATACACTAGGAATGGTCACTGGGTCCCATAGTCGGTAGTTTCAGCCCTGACCTTCTGCATCAAGTTGTGGTAGACAGCAATATTTCATGCCTCAAGCAGTTGGTACTATGTTGAAAACCATGCTCTTCTTCCTCCAGGGAAATGGTGCTGGGTGGACTGGATAGAAATGCTGGAAAAGGCAGGCTTTGTGTATGACATTGGGCTGTCTTTGGTGGGATTAATAGGCAGTGGAATAAATGTATAAAACGAATGTTCACTGTTACAGGCTTTTGGAAGATTCATCTGATGAAAATTTCTAGATTGTTTTTTGTGTGAAGTGACAAGTTCAGTTGATGGACAAAGATGTATAATAGGCTTAGGTGAAGTACTTAAACTTTCAACAACCATTTTTGTTCACAAAGTTAACCAAAGCAAAATCAAAATATTGGCTTTGACCTGGGTAACTGAGAGGTGCCTAATGTAACTGTAAATATGGAGTTCTTGTTTAACTGGGTTTGCAGATAAGCTGCTGTCTCTTCACTGATGATTTTATTGGCAACAAAAATCACATTACCCATGCGAGCCTCTGGAGAGTTACAAAACCAGAGCTTGCAAGGGCCTAAAGGACCACTGTGGTCAGGCAGCCTGACTCAGGGCAGTGGAGCATTGTATCTTTCTGGAGTAATTATTGTTCATCCTGCAACATAAAAAGAGCGTTCAAAAATCNACTCAGGGCAGTGGAGCATTGTATCTTTCTGGAGTAATTATTGTTCATCCTGCAACATAAAAAGAGCGTTCAAAAATCACCAATAATGGAAAAAGTCAATGCTTTCCATGCCAATATCTGATTTCTTTAGAGAAAAAAGATACCTTCCCACCCACAATACACAACTCCTTCAGACAGAATGAAGGACAACTTTTTTTGAGCTTTCATCATTGCCATTCCATTGTATGTTAATTACAGGTGCTAGTTTTGGCATGATTTCATTAGCTGAGCACTTGCCATGTCACCAGGGCTCGATTTGATTTTTGTCTTCTCTTTCTAGCATGATTTCTGCTGTTCCACAAAAAAAATCCTGAACTATATTACACAACCTAAAAAAGCAGCTAAAATTTCTGTCCTTTTTCTGCTTCCCTGAAAAATTAGTTTTGTTTGAGATTCCTTATAATATAGTGAAATAAAAACAAACCTTGATCTGTAAGTGCTTTGAAGAAAATCCTGTGTAATGAGTTACTGTGAAATAGTAATTCACTGATTAAAACATAAAATCCTAGAGATGCATCCGGATACTTAGTTTAAAAAAGAGATACTATAATGCTTTATTAGCTGATGTAACCAAGTTCAGGTGTTAAAAAAAGAAAAGCATGCCTTAGCAATGTAGCCTCACCATTATTTTCCAAAAAAAATACAGTTTGAAAATAGGGTAAAAATACAAAAGGAAGTAAAAATGCTAGAATTATAAAGCAAGGTCTGGTTGTAGTTTGTGTTGTGATTTTTCACAACACAAGTGTGAAAAGAGTGTGTGATTACGCACAAGAGTGTGTAATGGTTCTTACGTGATGAGAAAAGGAGTAAATAATCAGTTCTTTCTGGCAATTAACTGATCTGCCTGTAGGATGATAATTAAAATGAGTCATGCATGTAAAAGGAAACTGAATCTTTCCCTTGACTAATTTTTCTTCCATTAATTGACTTTCAGAAGAGCATGCTTTAAAATTCTGCCAGAAGTTGATATACAAGTGTATTCAGTCATAAAAGTGCTGAGTGCAGCTTCAAAGCAACTCCATGTTTGAGTCTCATGTAGTGCTGAAAAATCTGCC